>CM042684.1:223161102-223445983 GCA_023614405.1 Avena insularis | reverse complement strand
AACACACATGCAATGACTCTAGTGGTTGATCCATGTGTGGTTTGTGGAAAGAACACACATGCAATGACAACTGGTGGATCCATGTGTGGTTTGTGGAAAAGAACACACATGCAATGACTCTAGTACTGGTTTGTGGTTTTAGTATAAGAACACACATGCAATGACTCTAGTGGTTGATCCATGTGTGGTTTGTGGAAATAACACACATGCAATGACTCTAGTGGTTGATCCATGTGTGGTTTGTGGAAAGAACACACATGCAATGACTCTAGTGGTGGATCCATGTGGTTTTAGGAAAAGAACACACATGCAATGACTCTAGTGGTTGATCCATGTGGTTTGTGGAAAGAACACATGCAATGACTCTAGTGGTTGATCCATGTGGTTTGTGGAAAGAACACACATGCAATGACTCTAGTGGATCCATGTGTGGTTTGTGGAAAGAACACACATGCAATGACTCTAGTGGTTGATGTGTTTTTATTATAAGAAAACACATGCTTTGTCTATAGTGGTTGATCCATGTGGTTTGTGGAAATAACACACATGCAATGACTCTAGTGGTTGATCCATGTGTGGTTTGTGGAAAGAACCCACATGCAATGACTCTAGTGGTTGATCCATGTGGTTTAGTGAAAGAACACACATGCAATGACCTAGTGGTGATCCATGTGTGGTTTGTGGAAAGAACACACATGCAATGACTCTAGTGGTTGATCCATGTGGTTTGTGGAAATAACACATGCAATGACTCTAGTGGTTGATCCATGTGTGGTTTGTGGAAAGAACACACATGCAATGACCACTGGTTGATGTGGTTTTAGTATAAGAACACACAATGACTCTAGTGTTGATCCATGTGTGGTTTGTGGAAAGAACACACATGCAATGACTCTAGTGGTTGATCCATGTGGTTTGTGGAAAGAACACACATGCAATGACTCTAGTGGTTGATCCATGTGTGGTTTGTGGAAAGAACACACATGCAATGACTGGTTGGATCCATGTGTGGTTTGTGGAAAGAACACACATGCAATGACTCTAGTGGTTGATCCATGTGTGGTTTGGAAAAGAACACACATGCAATGACTCTAGTGGTTGATCCATGTGTGGTTTGTGGAAAGAACACACATGCAATGACTCTAGTGGTTGATCCATGTGTGGTTTGTGAAAGAAACACACATGCAATGACTCTAGTGGTTGATCCATGTGTGGTTTGTGAAAGAACACACATGCAATGACTCTAGTGGTTGATCCATGTGGTTTGTGGAAAGAACACACATGCAATGACTCTAGTGGATCCATGTTTGTGGTTTGTAGTATAAGAACACACATGCAATGACTCTAGTGGTTGATCCATGTGGTTTGTGGAAAGAACACACATGCAATGACTCTAGTGGTTGATCCATGTGTGTTTGTGAACATGCAATGACTCTAGTGGTTGATCCTGGTTTGTGGAAAGAACACACATGCAATGACTCTAGTGGTTGATCCATGTGTGGTTTGTGAAGAACACACATGCAATGACCTCTTAGTGGATCCATGTGTGGTTTGTGGAAATAACACACATGCAATGACTCTAGTGGTTGATCCATGTGTGGTTTGTGGAAAGAACACACATGCAATGACTCTAGTGGTTGATCCATGTGTGGTTTGTGGATAGAACACACATGCAATGACTCTAGTGGTTGATCCATGTGGTTTGTGGAAAGAACACATGCAATGACTCTAGTGGTTGATCCATGTGTGGTTTGTGGAAAGAACACACATGCAATGACTCTGGTGATCCATGTGGTTTGTGGAAAGAACACACATGCAATGACTCTAGTGGATCCATGTGTGGTTTGTGGAAAGAACACACATGCAATGACTCTAGTGGTTGATCCATGTGGTTTGTGGAAAGAACACACATGATGATCCATGTGTGGTTTGTGGAAAGAACACACATGCAATGACTCTAGTGGTTGATCCATGTGTGGTTTGTGGAAAGAACACACATGCAATGACCTAGTGGTGATCCATGTGTGGTTTGTGGAAAGAACACACATGCAATGACTCTAGTGATTTGTGGTTTTAGTATAAGAACACATGCAATGACTCTAGTGGTTGATCCATGTGCGGTTTGTGGAAAGAACACACATGCAATGACTCTAGTGGTTGATCCATGTGTGGTTTGTGGAAAGAACACACATGCAATGACTCTAGTGGATCCATGTGGTTTTAGTATAAGAACACACATGCAATGACTCTAGTGGTTGATCCATGTGTGGTTTGTGGAAAGAACACACATGCAATGACTCTAGTGGTTGATCCATGTGTGGTTTGTGGAAAGAACACACATGCAATGACTAGTGGTTGATCCATGTGTGGTTGTGGAAAGAACACACATGCAATGACTCTAGTGGATGCATGTGTGGAATGTGGAAAGAACACACATGCAATGACTCTAGTGGTGGTTTGTGGGTTTTGTGTAAGAACACACATGCAATGACTCTAGTGGTTGATCCATGTGTGGTTTGTGGAAAGAACACACATGCAATGACTCTAGTGGTTGATCCATGTGTGGTTTGTGGAAAGAACACACATGCACTGACCACGGGGGGATCCATGTTTGTGGTTTTAGTATAAGAACAAACATGCAATGACTCTAGTGGTTGATCCATGTGTGGTTTGTGGAAAGAACACACATGCAATGACTCTAGTGGTTGATCCATGTGTGGTTTGTGGAAAGAACACACATGCAATGACTCTAGTGGTTGATCCATGTGTGGTTTGTGGAAAGAACACACATGCAATGACTCTAGTGGTTGATCCATCTGTGGTTTGTGGAAATAACACACATGCAATGACTCTAGTGGTTGACCCATATGTGGTTTGTGGAAAAGAACACACATGCGATGACTCTGGTTGATCCATATGGGGTTTGTGGAAATAACACACATGCAATGACTCTAGTGGTTAATCAATGTGTGGTTTGTGGAAAGAACACACATGCAATGACTCTAGTGGTTGATCCATGTGTGGTTTGTGGAAAGAACACACATGGAATGACTCTAGTGGTTGATCCATATGTCGTTTGGGGAAAAGAACACACATGCAATGACCACTGGTGGAACCATGTGTGGTTTGTGGAAAAGAACACACATGCAATGACTCTAGTGCTGGTTTGTGGTTTTAGTATAAGAAGAAACATGCAATGACTCTAGTGGTTGATCCATGTGGTTTGTGGAAATAACACACATGCAATGACTCTAGTGGTTGATCCATGTGTGGTTTGTGGAAAGAACACACATGCAATGACCACTGGTGGATCCATGTGTGGTTTGTGGAAAAGAACACACATGCAATGACTCTAGTGCTGATTTGTGGTTTTAGTATAAGAACAAACATGCAATGACTCTAGTGGTTGATCCATGTGTGGTTTGTGGAAAGAACACACATGCAATGACTCTAGTTGATCCATGTGTGGTTTGTGGAAAGAACACACATGCAATGACTGGTGGATCCATGTGTGGTTTGTGGAAAGAACACACATGCAATGACTCACTGGTGATCCATGTGTTTTGTGGAACACACATGCAATGACTCTAGTGGTTGATCCATGTTTGTTTGTGGAAATAACACATGCAATGACTCTAGTGGTTGATCCATGTGGTTTGTGAAAAGAGCACACGTACAATGACTCGGAGTGTTGGTTTTAGTAAAATAACACACATGCAATGACTCTAGTGGTTGATCCATGTGTGGTTTGTGGAAAGAACACATGCAATGACTCTAGTGGTTGATCAATGTGTGGTTTGTGGAAAGAACACACATGCAATGACTCTAGTGGATCCATATGTGGTTTGTGAAAGAACACACATGCAATGACTCTAGAGTTGATCCATGTGTGGTTTTTGTCGAAGACCACACATGCAATGACTCTCGTGGTGGATCCTGGGGGGGTTTGGGGAAAGAACACACATGCAATGACTCTACTGTTTTGTGGTTTTAGTATAAGCACACATGCAATGACTCTAGTGGTTGATCCATGTGTGGTTTGTGGAAAGAACAAACATGCAATGACACTAGTGGATTATCCATGATTGGTTTGTGGAAATAACACACTTACAATGACAACTGTTAGATCCATGTGTGGTTTTAGTGGAAAGAACACACATACAATGACTCTAGTACTAGTTTGTGGTTTTAGTATAAGAACACACATGCAATGACTCTAGTGGGTCCACATGTGTGGTTTTTGGAAAGAACACACATGCAATGACTCTGGTTGTTGCATATGTGGTTTGTGGAAAGAACACACATGCAATGACTAGTGTGATCCATATGTGGTTTGTGGAAAGAACACACATGCAATGACCACTGGTTGATCCATGTGGTTTGTGGAAATAACACACATGCAATGACTCTAGTGCTGGTTTGTGGTTTTAGTATAAGAACAAACATGCAATGACTCTAGTTGTTGATCCATGTGTGGTTTGTGGAAAGAACACACATGCAATGACTCTAGTGGTTGATCCATGTGTGGTTGTGGAAAGAACACACATGCAATGACCACTGGCGGATCCATGTGTGGTTTCTGGAAAAGAACACACATGCAATGACTCTAGTGGTTGATCCATGTGTGGTTTGTGGAAATAAAACACATGCAATGACTCTAGTGGTTGATCCATGTGGTTTGTGGAAAGAACACACATGCAATGACTCTAGTGGTTGATCCATGTGGTTTGTGAAAAGAACACACATGCAATGACTCTAGTGGTTGATCCATGTGTGGTTTGTGGAAAGAACACACTTGCAATGACTCTAGTGGTGGATCCATGTGTGGTTGTGGAAAGAACAAACATGCAATGACTCTAGTGTTGGTTTTAGTATAAGAACACACATGCAATGACTCTAGTGGTTGATCCATGTGTGGTTTGTGGAAAGAACACACATGCAATGACTCTAGTGGTTGATCCATGTGTGGTTTGTGGAAAGAACACACATGCAATGACCACTGGTGGATCCGTGTCTGGTTGTGGTTAAGAACACACATGCAATGTCTCTTGTGTTGGTTTGTGGTTTTTGTATAAGAACACACATGCAATGACTCTAGTGGTTGATCCATGTGTGGTTTGTGGAAAGAACACACATGCAATGACTCTAGTGGTTGATCCATGTGTGGTTTGTGGAAAGAACACACATGCAATGACCAGTGGTGGATCCATGTGTGGTTTGTGGAAAGAACACACATGCAATGACTCTAGTGGTTGATCCATGTGTGGTTTGTGGAAAGAACACACATGCAATGACTCTAGTGGTGGATCCATGTGGTTTGTGGAAAGAACACACATGCAATGACTCTACTGGTTTGTGGTTTTAGTATAAGAACACACATGCAATGACTCTAGTGGTTGATACATGTGTGGTTTGTGGAAAGAACACACATGCAATGACTCTAGTGGTTGATCCATGTGTGGTTTGTGGAAAGAACACACATGCAATGACTCTAGTGGTGGATCCATGTGTGGTTTGTAGAAAAGAACACACATGCAATGACTCTAGTGGTTGATCCATGTGTGGTTTGTGGAAAGAACACACATGCAATGACTATAGTGGTTGATCCATGTTTGGTTTGTGTAAAGAACACACATGCAATGACTCTAGTGTTTGATCCATTTGTGGTTTGTGGAAATAACACACATGCAATGACTCTAGTGGTTGATCTAGGGTTCGTGGAAATAACACACATGTAATGACTCTAGTGGTTGATCCATGTGTGGTTTGTGGAAAGAACACACATGCAATGACTCTAGTGGTTGATCGATGTTTTTTTGTGGAAATAACACACATGCAATGACTCTAGTGGTTGATCCATGTGTGGTTTGTGGAAATAACACATATGCAATGACTCTAGTGGTTGATCCATGTGTGGTTTGTGGAAAGAACACACATGCAATGACTCTAGTGGTTGATCCATGTGTGGTTTGTGGAAAGAACACACATGCAATGACTGTTGTGGTTGATCCATGTTTGTTTGTGGAAATAACACACATGCAATGACTCTAGTGGTTGATCAATGTGTGGTTTGTGCAAAGAACACAGATGCAATGACTCTAGTGTTGGTTTTAGTATAAGAACACACATGCAATGATTCTAGTGGTTGATCCATGTGTGGTTTGTGGAAATAACACATATTCAATGACTCTAGTGGTTGATCCTTGTGTGTTTTGTTGATAGAACACACATTATTTGACCAGTGGTGGATCCATGTGTGGTTTGTGGAAAAGAACACACATGCAATGACTCTAGTTGGTTTGGTTTTAGTATAAGAACACATCATGACTCTAGTGGTTGATCCATGTGTGGTTTGTGGAAAGAACACACATGCAATGACCTAGTGGATCCATGTGTGGTTTGGAAAAGAACACACATGCAATGACTCTAGTGCTGGTTTGTGGTTTTAGTATAAGAACACACATGCAATGACTCTAGTGGTTGATCCATGTGTGGTTTGTGAAAAGAACACACATCTGATGACTCTAGTGGTTGATCCATGTGTGGTTTGTGGAAAGAACACACATGCATTGAATCTAGTGGTGGATCCATGTGGTTTGTGGAAAGAACACACATGCAATGACTCTGGTGGATCCATGTGTGGTTTGTGGAAAGAACACATGCAATGACTCTGTTGGTTGATACATTTTTGGTTTGTGGAAATAACACTCATGCAATGACTCTAGTGGTTGATCCATGTGTGGTTTGTGAAAAGAGCACACATGCAATGACTCTAGTGTTGATTTTAGTATAAGAACAAACATGCAATGACTCTAGTGGTTGATCCATGTGTGGTTTGTGGAAAGAACACACATGCAATGACTCTAGTGGTTGATCCATGTGTGGTTTGTGGAATGAACACACAACAATGACTCTAGTGGTGGATCCATGTGGTTTGTGGAAACAACACACATGCAATGACTCTAGTGCTGGTTTGTGGTTTTAGGATAAGAACAAACATGCAATGACTCTAGTGGTTGATCCATGTGTGGTTTGTGGAAAGAACACACATGCAATGACTCTAGTGTTGATCCATGTGTGGTTTGTGAAAAGAACACACATGCAATGACCCTAGTGGATCCATGTGGTTTTGTGAAAGAACACACATGCAATGACTCTAGTGCTGGTTTGTGGTTTTAGTATAAGAACACATGCAATGACTCTAGTGGTTGATCCATGTGTTTTGTGGAAAGAACACACATGGAATGACTCTAGTGGTTGATCCATGTGTGGTTTGTGGAAAGAACACACATGCAATGACTCTGGTGGTTGATCCATGTGTGGTTTGTGGAAAGAACACACATGCAATGACTCTAGTGGTTGATCCATGTGTGGTTTGTGGAAAGAACACACATGCAATGACTCTAGTGGTTGATCCATGTGTGGTTTGTGGAAAGAACACACATGACTAGTGGATCCATGTTGGTTTTAGTATAAGAACACACATGCAATGACTCTAGTGGTTGATCCATGTGGTTTGTGGAAAGAACACACATGCAATGACTCTAGTGGTTGATCCATGTGTGGTTTGTGGAAAGAACACACATCTGATGACTCTAGTGGTTGATCCATGTGTGGTTTGTGGAAAGAACACACATCTGATGACTCTAGTGGTTGATCCATGTGTGGTTTGTGGAAAGAACATACATGCAATGACTCTAGTGGTTGATCCATGTGTGGTTTGTGGAAATTACACACATGCAATGACTCTAGTGGATCCATGTGTGGTTTGTGGAAATAACACACATGCAATGACTCTTGTGGTTGATCCATGTGTGGTTTGTGGAAAGAACACACATGCAATGACTCTAGTGGTTGATCCATGTGTGGTTTGTGGAAAGAACACACATGCAATGACTCTAGTGGTTGATGCATGTGTGTTTTTTTTAAATAACAAGCATGCAATGACACTAGTGTTGGTTTGTGGTTTAATAAGAACACACATGCAATGACTTTGATTGATGCATGTGTGGTTTGTGGAAATAACACACATGCAATGACTCTAGTGGGTGATCCATGTGTGGTTTGTGGAAAGAACACACATGCAATGACCAGTGGTGGATCCATGTGTGGTTTGTCGAAAAGAACACACATGCAATGACTCTAGTGCTGGTTTGTGGTTTAGTATAAGAACACACATGCAATGACTCTAGTGGTTGATCCATGTGTGGTTTGTGGAAAGAACACACATGCAATGACTCTAGTGGTTCATCCATATGTGGTTTGTGGAAAGAACACATGCAATGACTCTAGTGGTGGATCCATGTGTGGTTTGTGGAAAAGAACACACATGCAATGACTCTAGTTCTCGTTTGTGGTTTTAGTATAAGAACACACATGCAATGACTCTAGTGGTTGATCCATGTGTGGTTTGTGGAAATAACACACATGCAATGACTCTAGTGGTTGATCCATGTGTGGTTTGTGAAAAGAACACATGCAATGACCACTGGTGGATCCATGTGTGGTTTAGTATAAGAACACACATGCAATGACTCTAGTGGTTGATCCATGTTTGTTGTGGAAATAACACACAGGCTATGAGTCCAGTGGTTGATCCATGTGTGGTTTGTGGAAAGAACACACATGATGACTCTAGTGTTAGTTTAGTATAAGAACACACATGCAATGACTCTAGTGGTTGATCCATGTGTGGTTTGTGGAAAGAACACAGATGCAATGACTCTAGTGGTTGATCCATGTGGTTTGTGGAAAGAACACATGCAATGACTCTAGTGGTTGATCCATGTGGTTTGGGGAAAGAACACACATGCAATGACTCTAGTGGTTGATCCATGTGTGGTTTGTGAAAAACACACATGCAATGACTCTAGTGGTTGATCCATGTGTGGTTTGTGGAAAGAACACATGCAATGACTCTAGTGGTTGATCCATGTGTGGTTTGTGGAAAGAACACACATCTGATGACTCTAGTGGTTGATCCATGTGTGGTTTGTGGAAAGAACACATCTGATGACTCTAGTGGTTGTTACATGTGTGGTTTGTGGAAAGAACACACATGCAATGACTCTAGTGGTTGATCCTTGTGTGGTTTGTGGAAAGAACACACATGCAATGACTCTAGTGTTGGTTTTAGTATAATAAGAACACATGCAATGACTCTAGTGGTTGATCCATGTGTGGTTTGTGGAAAGAACACACATGCAATGACTCTAGTGGTTGATCCATGTGTGGTTTGTGTGGAGAAAGACACACATGCAATGACCTCTAGTGGATCCATGTGTGGTTTGTGGAAAGAACACACATGCAATGACTCTAGTGTGGTTTGTGGTTTAGTATAAGAACACACATGCAATGACTCTAGTGGTTGATCCATGTGTGGTTTGTGGAAAGAACACACATGCAATGACTCTAGTGGTTGATCCTTGTGTGGTTTGTGGAAATAACACACATGCAATGACCTCTAGGGGATCAATGTGTGGTTTGTGGAAAGAACACACATCAATGACTCTAGTGCTGGTTTGTGGTTTTAGTATAAGAACACACATGCAATGACTCTAGTGGTTGATCCATGTGGTTTGTGGAAAGAACACACATGCAATGACTCTAGTGGTTGATCCATGTGTGGTTTGTGGAAAGAACACACATCTGATGACCACTGGTGGATCCATGTGTGGTTTGTGGATAAGAACACATGCAATGACTCTAGTGGTTGATCCATGTGGTTTGTGAAACGAACACACATGCAATGACTCTAGTGGTTGATCCATGTGTGGTTTGTGGAAAGAACACACATGCAATGACTCTAGTGGTTGATCCATGTGTGGTTTGTGGAAATAACACACATGCAATGACTCTAGTGGTTGATCCATGTGTGGTTTGTGGAAAGAACACACATGCAATGACTCTAGTGTTGGTTTTATTATAAGAACACACATGCAATGACTCTAGTGGTTGATCCATGTGTGGTTTGTGGAAAGAACACATGCAATGACTCTAGTGGTTGATCCATGTGGTTTGTGGAAAGAACACACATGCAATGACCACTGGTGGATCCATGTGTGGTTTGTGGAAAGAACACACATGCAATGACTCTAGTGTTGGTTTGTGGTTTAGTATAAGAACACACATGCAATGACTCTAGTGGTTGATCCATGTGTGGTTTGTGGAAAGAACACACATCTGATGACTCTAGTGGTTGATCCATGTGTGGTTTGTGGAAAGAACACACATCTGACTCTGGTGGATCCATGTGTGGTTTGTGGAAAGAACACATGCAATGACTCTAGTGCTGGTTTGTGGTTTTTAGTATAAGAACACACATGCAATGACTCTAGTGGTTGATCCATGTGTGGTTTGTGGAAAGAACACACATGCAATGACTCTAGTGGTTGATCCATGTGTGGTTTGTGGAAAGAACACACATCTGATGACCTTGGTGGATCAATGTGTGTTGTTTGTAAAGAACACACATGCAATGACTCTAGTGGTTGATCCATGTGTGGTTTGTGGAAAACACACATGCAATGACTCTAGTGGTTGATCCATGTGTGGTTTGGAAAGAACACACATGCAATGACTCTAGTGTTGGTTTTAGTATAAGGACACACATGCAATGACTCTAGTGGTTGATCCATGTGGTTTGTGGAAAGAACACACATGCATGACTCTAGTGGTTGATCCATATTTGGTTTGTGGAAAGAACACACATGCAATGACTCTAGTGGTTGATCCATGTGTGGTTTGTGGAAAAGTACACACATGCAATGACTCTAGTGGTTGATCCATGTGTGGTTTGTGGAAAGAACACACATGCAATGACTCTAGTGGTTGATCCATGTGTGGTTTGTGAAAAGAAAACACATGCAATGACTCTAGTGGTTGATCCATGTGTGGTTTGTGGAAAGATCACACATCTGATGACTCTAGTGGTTGATCCATGTGTGGTTTGTGGAAAAGAACACACATGCAATGACTCTGGTGGTTGATCCATATGTGGTTTGTGGAAAGAACACACATGCAATGACTCTAGTGGTTGATCCATGTGTGGTTTGTGAAAAGAACACACATGCAATGACTCTAGTGTTGGTTTTAGTATAAGAAGAACACACATGCAATGACTCTAGTGGTTGATCCATATGTGGTTTGTGGAAAGAACACACATGCAATGACTCTAGTGGTTGATCCATGTGTGGTTTGTGGAAAGAACACACATGCAATGACCACTGGTGGATCCATGTGTGGTTTGTGGAAAAGAACACACATGCAATGACTCTAGTGCTGGTTTGTGGTTTTAGTATAAGAACTCACATGCAATGACTCTAGTGGTTGATCCATGTGTGGTTTGTGGAAAAGAACACACATGCAATGACTCTAGTGTTGGTTTGTGGTTGATCCATGTGTGGTTTGTGGAAAGAACACACATGCAATGACTCTGGTTGATCCATGTGTGGTCTGTGGAAAGAACACATATGCAATGACTCTAGTGGTGTCCATGTGGTTTAGTATAAGAACACACATGCAATGACTCTAGTAGTGGTTCCATGTGGTTTTTAGTATAAGAACACACATGCAATGACTCTAGTGGTTGATCCATGTGTGGTTTGTGGAAAGAACACACATGCAATGACTCTAGTGGTTGATCCATGTGTGGTTTGTGGAAAGAACACACATGCAATGACCCTTGGTGGATCCATGTGTGGTTTAGTGGATAAGAACACACATGCAATGACTCTAGGGGTTGATCCATGTTTGGTATGTGTAAATAACACACATGCAATGACTCTAGTGGTTGATCCATGTGTGGTTTGTGGAAAGAACACACATGCAATGACTCTATTGTTGGTTTTAGTATAAGAACACACATCTGATGACTCTAGTGGTTGATCCATGTGTGGTTTGTGGAAAGAACACATGCAATGACTCTAGTGGATCCATGTGTGGTTTGTGGAAAGAACACACATGCAATGACTCTAGTGGTGATCCATGTGTGGTTTGTGGAAAGAACACACATGCAATGACTCTAGTGGTTGATCCATGTGTGGTTTGTGGAAAGAACACACATGCAATGACTCTAGTGGTTGATCCATGTGTGGTTTGTGGAAATAACACACATGCAATGACCACTGGTGGATCCATGTGTGGTTTGTGGAAAGAACACACATGCAATGACTCTAGTGGTTGATCCATTTGTGGTTTGTGGAAAGAACACACATGCAATGACTAGTGGTTGATCCATGTGTGGTTTGTGGAAAGAACACACATGCAATGACTCTAGTGGTTGATCCATGTGTGGTTTGTGGAAAGAACACACATGAAATGACTCTAGTGGTTGATCCATGTGTGGTTTGTGAAAAGAACACACCTGCAATGACTCTAGTGGTTGATAAATGTGTGGGTTGAGGAAAGAAAACACAATCAATGACTCTAGTGCTTGTTAGTGTTTTTATTATAAGAACACACATGCAATGACTCTAGTGGTTGATCCATGTGTGGTTTGTGGAAAGACACACATGCAATGACTCTAGTGGTTGATCCATGTGTGGTTTGTGGAAAGAACACACATGCAATGACTCTATGGTGGATCCATGTGTGGTTTGTGGAAAGAACAAAGAACACACATGCAATGACTCTAGTTGGTTTGTGGTTTTAGTATAAGAACACACATGCAATGACTCTAGTGGTTGATCCATGTGTGGTTTGTGGAAAGAACACACATGCAATGACTCTAGTGGTTGATCCATGTGTGGTTTGTGGAAAGAACACACATGCAATGACTCTAGTGGATCCATGTGTGGTTTAGTATAAGAACACACATGCAATGACTCTAGTGGTTGATCCATGTGTGGTTTGTGGAAAACACACATGCAATGACTCTAGTGGTTGATCCATGTGTGGTTTGTGGAAAGAACACACATGCAATGACTCTACAGTTGGTTTTAGTATAAGAACACATGCAATGACTCTAGTGGTTGATCCATGTGTGGTTTGTGGAAAGAACACATGCAATGACTCTAGTGGTTGATCCATGTGTGGTTGTGGAAAGAACACATGCAATGACTCTAGGTCTGATCCATGTGTGAAGAACACACATGCAATGACTCTAGTGGTTGATCCATGTGTGGTTTGTGGAAAGAACACACATGCAATGACCTAGTGGTGGATCCATGTGTGGTTTGTGGAAGAAAGAACACATGCAATGACTCTAGTGGTGGATCCATGTGTGGTTTGTGGAAAGAACACACATCTGATGACTCTAGTGGTTGATCCATGTGTGGTTTGTGGAAAGAACACACATGCAATGACTCTAGTGGTTGATCCATGTGGTTTGTGGAAAGTGGAAAAAACACATGCAATGACTCTAGTGGTTGATCCATGTGTGGTTTGTGAAAGAACACACATGCAATGACTCTAGTGTTGGTGGTTTAGTATAAGAACACACATGCAATGACTCTAGTGGTTGATCCATGTGTGGTTTGTGGAAGAACACACATGCAATGACTCTAGTGGTTGATCCATGTGTGGTTTGTGGAAAGAACACACATGCAATGACCACTGGTGGATCCATGTGTGGTTTGTGGGAAGAACACCCATGCAATGACTCTAGTGCTGGTTTGTGGTTTTAGTATAAGAACACACATGCAATGACTCTAGTGGTTGATCCATGTGTGGTTTGTGGAAAGAACACATGCAATGACTCTAGTGGTTGGTCCATGTGTGGTTTGTGGAAAGAACACACATGCAATGACTCTAGTGGATCCTTGTGGTTTAGTATGAACACACACATGACTCTAGTGGTTGATCCATGTGGTTTGTGGAAAGAACACCCATGCAATGCCTCGAGTGGTTGATCCATGTGTGGTTTGTGAAAAGAACACACATGCCATGACTCTAGTGGTTGATCCATGTGGTTTGTGGAAAGAACACACATGCAATGACTCTTGGTGGATCCATGTGTGGTTTGTGGAAAGAACACACATCTGATGACTCTAGTGGTTGATCCATGTTTGTTGTGGAACACATGCAATGACTCTAGTGGTTGATCCATGTGTGTTGTGGAAAGAACACACATGTAATGACTCTAGTGGTTGATCCATGTGTCATTTGTGGAAAGAACACACATGCGATGACCACTGGTGGATCCATGTGTGGTTTGTGGAAAAGAACACACATGCAATGAATCTAGTGCTGGTTTGTGGTTTTAGTATAAGAACACACATGCAATGACTCTAGTGGTTGATCCATGTGGTTTGTGGAAACAACACACATGCAATGACTGTAGTGGTTGATCCATGTGTGGTTTGTGGAAAGAACACACATGCAATGACCACTGGTGGATCCATGTTGGTTTTAGTATAAGAACACACATGCAATGACTCTAGTGGTTGATCCATGTTTGGTTGTGGAAATAACACACATGCAATGACTCTAGTGGTTGATCCATGTGTGATCTGTGAAAAGAACACACATACAATGACTCTAGTGTTGGTTTTAGTATAACATGACACATGCAATGACTCTAGTGGTTGATCCATATGTGGTTTGTGGAAATAACACACATGCAATGACTCTAGTGGTTGATCCATGTTTGGTTTGTGGAAAGAACACACATGCAATGACTCTAGTGGTTGATCCATGTGTGGTTTGTGGAAAGAACACACATGCAATGACTATAGTGGTGGATCCATGTGTGGTTTGTGAAAGAACACACATGCAATGACTCTAGTGGTTGATCCATGTGGTTTGTGGAAAGAACACACATGCAATGACTCTAGTGGTTGATCCATGTGTGGTTTGTGGAAAGAACACACATGCAATGACTCTAGTGGTTGATCCATGTGTGGTTTGTGGAGAAGAACAGACATGCAATGACAGTGGTGGATCCATGTGTGGTTTGTGGATAGAACACACATGCAATGACTCTAGTGTGGTTTGTGGTTTTAGTATAAGAACACACATGCAATGACTCTAGTGGTTGATCCATGTGGTTTGTGGAAAGAACACACATGCAATGACTCTAGTGGTTGATCCATGTGTGGTTTGTGGAAAGAACACACATGCAATGACTCTAGGTGGATCCATGTGTGGTTTGTGGAAAGAACACACATGCAATGACTCTAGTGGTGGATCCATGTGGTTTTAGTATAAGAACACACATGCAATGACTCTAGTGGTTGATCCATGTGTGGTTGGTGGAAAGAACACACATGCAATGACTCTAGTGGTTGATCCATGTGTGGTTTGTGGAAAGAACACACATGCAATGACTCTAGTGGTTGATCCATGTGTGGTTTGTGGAAAAGAACACACATGCAATGACTCTAGTGGTGATCCATGTGTGGTTTTAGTATAAGGACACACATGCAATGACTCTAGTGGTTGATCCATGTGTGGTTTGTGGAAAGAACACACATGCAATGACTCTAGTGGTTGATCCATGTGTGGTTTGTGGAAAGATCACACATGCAATGACCTAGTGGTTGATCCATGTGTGTTTGTGGAAAGAACACACATGCAATGACTCTAGTGCTGGGTTGTGGTTTTAGTATAAGAACAAACATGCAATGACTCTAGTGGTTGATCCATGTGTGGTTTGTGGAAAGAACACACATGCAATGACTCTAGTGGTTGATCCATGTGTGGTTTGTGGAAAGAACACACATGCAATGACCACTGGTGGAGCCATGTGTGGTTTTAGTAAAAGAAAAAACATGCAAAGACTCTAGTTGTTGATCCATGTTTGTTTGGAAATAACACACATGCAATGACTCTAGTGGTTGATCCATGTGTGGTTTGTGGAAAAGAACACACATGCAATGACTCTAGGGTTGGTTTTAGTATAAGAACACACATGCAATGACTCTAGTGGTTGATCCATGTGTGGTTTGTGGAAAGAACACACATGCAATGACTCTAGTGGTTGATCCATGTGTGGTTTGTGGAAAGAACACACATGCAATGACTCTAGTGGTGGTTTGTGGTTTTAGTATAAGAACAAACATGCAATGACTCTAGTGGTTGATCCATGTGTGGTTTGTGGAAAGAACACACATGCAATGACTAGTGGTTGATCCATGTTTGTTTGTGGAAAGAACACACATGCAATGACTCTACTGGTTGATCCATGTGTGGTTTGTGAAAAGAACACACATGCAATGACTCTAGTGCTTGATACATGTTTAGTTTGATGAAAGAACACACATGCAATGACTCTAGTGGTTGATCCATGTGTGGTTGGTGGAACGAACACACATGCATTGACCTGTGGTGTCTCCAAGTGTGGTTTTTGGTAAAGAACACACATGCAATGACTCTAATGCTGGTTTGTGGTTTTAGTATAAGAACACACATGCAATGACTCTAGTGGTTGATCCATGTGTGGTTTGTGGAAATAACACACATGCAATGACTCTAGTGGTTGATCCATGTGTGGTTTGTGGAAAGAACACACATGCAATGACCACTAGTGGATCCATGTGTGGTTTGTGGAAAGAACACACATGCAATGACTCTAGTGGTTGATCCATGTGTGGTTTGTGGAAAGAACACACATGCAATGACTCTAGTGGTTGATCCATGTGTGGTTTGTGAAAAGAACACACATGCAATGACTCTAGTGTTGGTTTTAGTATAAGAACACACATGCAATGACTCTAGTGGTTGATCCATGTGTGGTTTGTGGAAAGAACACACATGCAATGACTCTAGTGGTTGATCCATGTGTGGTTTGTGGAAAGAACACACATGCAATGACTCTAGTGCTGGTTTGTGGTTTTAGTATAAGAACAAACATGCAATGACTCTAGTGGTTGATCCATGTGTGGTTTGTGGAAAGAACACACATGCAATGACTCTAGTGGTTGATCCATGTGTGGTTTGTGGAAAGAACACACATGCAATGACCACTGGTGGATCCATGTGTGGTTTGTGGAAAAGAACACACATGCAATGACTCTAGTGGTGGTTTGTGGTTTTAGTATAAGAACAAACATGCAATGACTCTAGTGGTTGATCCATGTGTGGTTTGTGGAAAGAACACACATGCAATGACTCTAGTGGTTGATCCATGTGTGGTTTGTGGAAAGAACACATGCAATGACTCTGGTTGATCCATGTGTGGTTTGTGGAAAGAACAAACATGCAATGACTCTAGTGGTTGATCCAAGTGTGGTTTGTGGAAAGAACATACATGTAATGACTCTAGTGGTTGATCCATGTGTGGTTTGTTGAAAGAACACACATGCAATGACTCTAGTGGTTGATCCATGTGTGGTTTGTGGAAATAACACACATGCAATGACTCTAGTGGTTGATCCATGTGTGGTTTGTGGAAAGAACACACATGCAATGACCACTGGTGGATCCATGTGTGGGTTGTGGAAAGAACACACATGCAATGACTCTAGTGGTTTGTGGTTTTAGTATAAGAACACATGCAATGACTCTAGTGGTTGATCCATGTGTGGTTTGTGGAAAGAACACACATGCAATGACTCTATGGTTGATCCATGTGGTTTGTGGAAAGAACACACATGCAATGACCAGTGGTGGATCCATGTGTGGTTTGTGGAAAGAACACATGCAATGACTCTAGTGGTTGATCCATGTGGTTTTAAGAACACACATGCAATGACTCTAGTTGATCCATGTGTGGTTTGTGGAAAGAACACACATGCAATGACTCTAGTGGTTGATCCATGTGTGGTTTGTGGAAAGAACACACATGCAATGACTCTAGTGGTTGATCCATGTGGTTTGTGGAAAGAACACACATGCAATGACCTTGGTGGATCCATGTGGTTTTGTATAAGAACACACATGCAATGCCTCTAGTGGTTGATCCATGTGTGGTTTGTGGAAAGAACACACATGCAATGACTCTAGTGGTTGATCCATGTGTGGTTTGTGGAAAGAACACACATGCAATGACTCTAGTGGTTGATCCATGTGGTTTGTGGAAAGAACACACATGCAATGACTCTAGTGGATCCATGTGTGGTTTGTGGAAAGAACACACATGCAATGACTCTAGTGGTTCCATGTGGTTTTAGTATAAGAACACACATGCAATGACTCTAGTGGTTGATCCATGTGTGGTTTGTGGAAAGAACACACATGCAATGACTCTAGTGGTGGATCCATGTGTGGTTTGTGGAAAGAACACACATGCAATGACTCTAGTTGGTTTGTGGTTTTAGTATAAGAACACACATGCAATGACTCTAGTGGTTGATCCATGTGTGGTTTGTGGAAAGAACACACATGCAATGACTCTGGTTGATCCATGTGTGGTTTGTGGAAAGAACACATGCAATGACTCTAGTGGTGGATCCATGTGTGGTTTGTGGAAAAGAACACACATGCAATGACTCTGGTGTGTGGTTTTATGACATAATGGATCCATGTGTGGTTTGTGGAAAGAACACACATGCAATGACGAGTGGTTGATCCATATATGGTTTGTGGCAAGAACACACATGCAATGACTCTAATGGTTGATCCATGTGTGCTTTGTGGAAAGAACACACATGCAATGACTCTATATGGTGGATCCATGTTGGTTTGTGGAAAGAACACACATGCAATGACTCTAGTGGTGGATCCATGTGGTTTGTGTAAAGAACACACATGCAATGAATCTAGTGGTTTATCCATGTGTGGTTTGTGGAAATAACACACATGCAATGACTCTAGTGGTTGATCCATGTGTGGTTTGTGGAAAGAACACACATGCAATGACTCTAGTGGTTGATCCATGTGTGGTTTGTGGAAATAACACACATGCAATGACTCTAGTGGTTGATCCATGTGTGGTTTGTGGAAAGAACACAAATGCAATAACGCTGGTTGATCCATGTTGGTTTGTGGAAAGAACACACATGCAATGACCAGTGGTGGATCCATGTGTGGTTTGTGAAAGAACACACATGCAATGACTCTAGTGTGGTTTGTGGTTTTAGTATAAGAACACACATGAATGACTCTAGTGG
Source organism: Avena insularis (assembly GCA_023614405.1). Classification (NCBI taxonomy): domain Eukaryota; kingdom Viridiplantae; phylum Streptophyta; class Magnoliopsida; order Poales; family Poaceae; genus Avena; species Avena insularis. The sequence goes on along the minus strand of CM042684.1, from coordinate 223,426,994 downwards.
TCGACCCATGTGTGGTTTGTTGAAAGAACACACATGCAATGACTCTAGTGGTTGATCCATGTGTGGTTTGGTGGAAAGAACACTGATGACCACTTGGTGGATCCATGTGTGGTTTGTGGAAAAGAACACATGCAAATGACTCTAGTACTTGGTTTTGTGGTTTTTAGTATAGAACACACATTCAATGACTCTAGTGGGGTGATCCATGTGTGTGTTTGTGGAAAGAACACACATGCAATGACTCCATTGGTCTGATCCATATGCTTGGTTTGTCAGCATAAGAACACACATGCAATGATACTCTAGTGTGGTTGATCCATGTGTGGTTTTGTGGAAAAAAAGAACACATGCGATGACTCTAGTTGTGCAGTCATGTGTGGTTTGTGGAAATAACACACATGCAATGATCTCTAGTGGTTGATCCATGTGAAGGTTTGTGGAAAGAACACCATGCAATGACTCTAGTGGTTGATCCACATGTGTGGTTTGTGGAAAGAACACATGCAATGACTCTAGTGGATCCATGTGTGGTTTGTGGAAAAGAACACACATGCAATGACTCTAGTGGATTTGATCCATGTTTGTGGTTTGCAGTATAAGAAACACACATGCAATGACTCTAGTGGTTGATCCATGGTTTGTGGAAAGAACATCATGTGAATGACTCTTGGTTGATCCATATGTGTTTTGTGGAAAGAACACATGCAATGACTCTACTAGTGGATCCATGTGTGGTTTGTGAAAAAGAACACACATGCAATGACAGCTAGTGCTTGTTTGTGGTTTTAGTACTAAGAAACATGCAATGACTCTAGTGGTTGATCTCCATGTGTGGTTTGTGGAAAGAACACATGCATGCAATGACGATCCATGTTGTGTTTTGTGGAAAAGAACACAGCATGCAATGACTTCACTGGTGGTCAATCCATGTGGTTTTAGTATAAGAACACACATGCAATGACTCTAGTGGTTGATTCCATGCTGTGGTTTGTGGAAAGAACACACATGCAATGACTAGTGGTTATCCATGTGTGGTTTGTGGAAAAGAACACACATGAAAATGACCTTGGTGGATCTATGTGGATCCATGCGGTTTGTAGAAATAAGAACACACATGCAATGACTCTGGTGGATTTCGATCCATGTGTTGTTTGTGGAAATAACACACATGCAATGACTCTAGTGGTTGATCCATGTGTGGTTTGTGAAAAACACATGCAATGGGACTGGTAATGGGTCCACTAGTGTTGGTTGTAGGAAATAAGAACACACATGCAATGACTCTAGTGGTTGATCCATGGTGTGGTTTGTGGAAATAACACACATGCAATGAATTTCAGGTGAGATCCATGTGTGGTTTAATGGAAAGAACACACATGCAATGACTCCTGGTTGATGCATGTTTGGTTTGTGGAAGAACACACATGCAATGACTCTAGTGGTTGATCCATGTGTGGTTTGTGGAAAGAACACACATGCAAATGACTCTAGTGGGTCGATCCAAGCGTGTGGTTTGTGGAAAGAACACACATGCAATGACTACTGGCGCTGGATCTTATGTGTTTGTCAGGATAAGTAACACACATGCAAATGACTTCTAGGGCTGGAAGCGACCATGTGTGTGGTTTGTGTGGTTGATCCACATGAAGAAATGGCATCACCTGTGGATCCATGTGGTTTTAGTATAAGAACACACATGCAATGACTTAGTGGTTGATCCATGTGTGGTTTGTGGAAAGAAACACAGTATGCAATGACTCTAGTGGTTGATCCATATGTGGTTTGTGGAAAGAACACACATGCAATGACCACTTGCTGGGTCCACATGTGTGGTTTTAGGATAAGAACACACATGCAATGACTATTGGTCGATCCATGCTGTGTTTGAATAACACATATGCAATGACTCCCTCATTGGTCGATCCATATGTGGTTTATGGAAACATGGTTTTAGTATAAGAAACAAACATGCAATGAATCTAGTGGTTGATCCGCATGTGTGGTTTGTGGAAAGCAAACAACACATGCAATGACCTAGTGGTTGATCCATGGTTGGTTTAGGAAAAGAAACACACATGCAAATTTGATTTCTCTAGTGATCCTGGTTTGTGGTTTTAGTATAAGAACACAAACATGCAATGACTCTCTAGTGGTTGATCCATGTGGTTTGTAGGGAAAGAACACATACATGCAATGACTCTAGTTGATCCATATGTGGTTTGTGTGGAAAGAACACACATGCAATGACCATCAGGATCCATGTGTGTGGTTTTGTGGAAAAGAACACACATGCAATGACTCTAGTGCTGGTTTGTGGTTTTAGTATAAGAACAAACATGCAATGACTTCTAGTGGTTGATCCATGTGTGGTTTGTGAAAACAACACAAATGCAATGACTCTAGTGGTTGATCCATGTGTGGTTTGTGGAAAGAACACACATGCAATGACTCAAGGTGGATCCATGTTGTATTTTTGAAATAAGAACACACATGCAATGACCTCTAGTACTGGCTTCATGGTTTTAGTATAAGAAACACACATGCAATACCGGTAGTGGTTGATCCATGTGTGGTTTGTATAAGAAATACACACAATGTAATGACTCTAGTGGTTGATCCATGTGTGGTTTGTGCAAAAGAACATTACATGAAATTTAATGACCTAGGTGTTTGGATCCATGTGTGGTTTTAGTGGAAAGAACACACATGCAATGATCATATAGTGGTTGGATCCTGTGGTTTGTGGATAAGAAATACACATGCAATGACTTAGTGGGTCGATCCATGTGTGGTTTGTAGGAAAAGAAACACACATGCAATGACTCACTGGTGGTCCACATGTGTGGTTTGTTATACAAAGGAACACACATGCAATGACTCTAGTGGTTGGATCCATGTGTGGTTTGTGGAAAGAACACACATACAATGACTCTAGTGGTGGATCCATGTGTGGTTTGTGGAAAAGAACATTGGCACATGCAATTCTAGTGCTGTTGATCCATATGTGGTTTGTGGTTTTAGTATAAGAACAAACATGCAATGACTCTAGTGGTTGATCCATGTGTGGTTTGTGGAAATAACACACATGCAATGACTCTAGTGGTGATCCATGTGGTTTGTGGAAAGAACACACATGCAATGACTTAGTGGTTGATCCATATGTGGTTTGTGAAAAGAACACACATGCAATGACCATCTAGTGGATCCATGTGTGGTTTGTGGATAAGAACACACATGCAATGACTCTGGTTGATCCATGTGTGGTTTGTGGAAAGAACACACATGCAATGACTTCTAGTGGTCGATCCATGTGTGGTTTGTGGAAAGTACACACATGCAATGACTCTAGTGGATCCATGTGGTTTTAGTATAAGAACACACATGCAAAGACTCTAGTGGTTGATCCATGTGTGGTTTGTAGAAAGAACACACATGCAATGATTCTATTGGTTGATCCATGTGTGGTTTGTGGAAAGAACACACATGCAATGACTCTAGTGGTTATCCATGTGTGGTTTGTGGAAAACACACATGCAATGACCACCGGTGGATCCATGTTGGTTTGGAAAAGAACACACATGCAATGACTCTAGTGTTGGTTTTAGTATAAGAACACACATGCAATGACTCTAGTGGTTGATCCATGTGTGGTTTGTGGAAAGAACACACATGCAATGACTCTAGTGGCTGATCCATGTGTGGTTTGTGGAAAGAACACACATGCAATGACTCATAGGTGGATCCATGTGTGGTTTGTGGAAAGAACACACATGCAATGACTCTAGTACTGGTTTGTTGGTTTTAGTGAAAGAACACACATGCAATGACTTAGTGGTTGATCCATGTGTGGTTTGTGGAAAGAACACACATGCAATGACTGCTGGTGTTGGTTTTAGTATAAGAACACACATGCAATGACTCAGTGGTGGATCCATGTGTGGTTTGCAGGAAAGAACACACATGCAATGACTCTAGTGCGGTGATCCATGTGTGCTTTGTGGAAAGAACACACATGCAATGACTCTAGTGGTTGATCCATATGTGGTTTGTGGAAAGAACACACATGCAATGACCAGTGGTCGATCCATGTGTGGTTTGTGAAAAGAACACACATGCAATGACTTAGTGGGTGTGTGTTTTAGTATAAGAGCACACATGCAATGACTCTAGTGGTTGATCCATGTGTGGTTTGTGGAAATAACACACATGCAATGACTTAGTGGTTGATCCATATGTGTGGTTTGTGGAAAGAACACACATGCAATGACCTCTGGTGGATCCATGTGTGGTTTGTGAAAGAACACACATGCAATGACTGGTTTGTGGTTTTAGTATAAGAACAAACATGCAATGACTCTAGTGGTTGATCCATGTGGTTTGTGGAAAGAACACACATGCAATGACTCTAGTGGTTGATCCATGTGGTTTGTAAGAACACACATGCAATGACCTCTGGTGGATCCAGTGTTTGTGAAAAGAACACACATGCAATGACTCTAGTGGTGGATCCATGTGTGGTTTTAGTATAAGAACACACATGCAATGACTCTAGTGGTTGATCCATGTGGTTTGTGGAAAGAACACACATGCAATGACTCTAGTGGTTGATCCATGTGTGGTTTGTGGAAAGAAACACACATGCAATGACCAAGGTGTATCCTGTGTTTTGTGAAGAACACACATGCAATGACTCTGTTGATCCATGTGTGGTTTGTGGAAAGAACACACATGCAATGACTACTGGTATCCATGTGTGGTTTGTGAAAAGAACACACATGCAATGACTCTAACTGTGTGTGGTTTTAGTATAAGAACACACATGCAATGACTCTAGTGGTTGATCCATGTGTGGTTTGAAAGAACACACATGCAATGACTCTTGGTTGATCCATGTGTGGTTTGTGGAAAGAACACACATGCAATGACTCTAGTGGTGGATCCATGTGTGGTTTGTGGAAAGAACACACATGCAATGACTCTAGTGGTTGGTTGTTTGTGGAAAGAACACACATGCAATGACTGAGTGGTTGATCCATGTGTGGTTTTAGTAAAGAACACACATGCAATGACTCTAGTGGTTGATCCATGTGGTTTTAGGATAAGAACACACATGCAATGACTTAGTGGTTGATCCATGTGTGGTTTGTGGAAAGAACACACATGCAATGACTTAGTGGTTGATCCATGTGTGGTTTGTGGAAAAGAACACACATGCAATGACTCTAGTGTGTGTGGTTTTAGTATAAGAACACACATGCAATGACTCTAGTAAGGTTGATCCATGTGTGGTTTGGAAAGAACACACATGCAATGACTCTAGTGGTTGATCCATGTGGTTTGTGGAAAGAACACACATGCAATGACCATGGTGGATCCATGTGTGGTTTTAGAAAAGAACACACATGCAATGACTCTAGTGGTTGATCCATGTGGTTTGTGGAAATAACACACATGCAATGACTCTAGTGGTTTATCCATGTGTGGTTTGTGAAAAGAACACACATGCAATGACTCTAGTGTTGGTTTTAGTATATGACACCACATGCAATGACTCTAGTGGTTGATCCATGTGTGGTTTGTGGAAAAAAGAACACACATGCAATGACCACTGGTGGATCCATGTTGGTTTGTGGAAAGAACACACATGCAATGACCAGAGTGGATCCATTGGTTTGTGAAAGAACACACATGCAATGACTCTAGGTGGATCCATGTGTGGTTTGTGGAAAGAACACACATGCAATGACTCAGTGGACTCCATTCATCCATGTGGTTTGTGCATAAGAACACACATGCAATGACTCTAGTGGTTGATCCATGTTTGGTTGTGGAAAGAACACACATGCAATGACTTAGTGGTCGATCCATGTGTGGTTTGTGGAAAGAACACACATGCAATGACTCTAGTGGTCGATCCATGTGTGGTTTGTGGAAAGAACACACATGCAATGACTCTAGTGGTGATCCATGTGGTTTGTGAAAGAACACACATGCAATGACTTAGTGGTTGATCCATGTGTGGTTTGTGGAAATAACACACATGCAATGACTCTAGTGGTTGATCCATGTGTGGTTTGTGGAAAGAACACACATGCAATGACTCTAGTGGTGGATCCATGTGTGTTTTAGTATAAGAACACACATGCAATGACTCTAGTGGTTGGATCCATGTGGTTTGTGGTTTGGAAATAACACACATGCAATGACTCTAGTGGTTGATCCATGTGGTTTGTGGAAAGAACACACATGCAATGACTCTAGTGGTGGCTCCATGTGTGGTTTGTGGAAAGAACACACATGCAATGACCTAGTGGTGGATCCATGTGTGGTTTTAGTATAAGAACACACATGCAATGACTCTAGTGGTTGATCCATGTGGTTTGTGGAAAGAACACACATGCAATGACTCTAGTGGTTGATCCATGTGGTTTGTGGAAAGAACACACATGCAATGACCACTGGTGATCCATGTGTGGTTTGTGAAAAGAACACACATGCAATGACTCTAGTGGTTGATTGTGGTTTGTGGAAAGAACACACATGCAATGACTTAGTGGTTGATCCATGTGTGGTTTGTGGAAAGAACACACATGCAATGACTTAGTGGATCCATATGTGGTTTTAGTATAAGAACACACATGCAATGACTCTAGTGGATCCATGTGGTTTGTGGAAAGAACACACATGCAATGACTCTAGTGGTCGATCCATGTGGTTTGGAAAGAACACACATGCAATGACTCTAGTGGTTGATCCATGTGTGGTTTAGGAAAGAACACACATGCAATGACTCTAGTGGTTGATCCATGTGTGGTTTGTGGAAAGAACACACATGCAATGACTAGTGGTGATCCATGTGTGGTTTGTGGAAAAGAACACACATGCAATGACTCTAGTGTTGTGTGGTTTTAGTATAAGAACAACACATGCAATGACTCTAGTGGTTGATCCATGTGTGGTTTGTGGAAAGAACACACATGCATTGACTTTTGTTGATCCATATGTGGTTTCTGGAAAGAACACACATGCAATGACTCTAGTGGTTAATCCATGTTGGTTTGTAAATAACACATGCAATGACACTGTGGATCCATGTGGTTTGTAGTAAAGAACACACATGCAATAACTCTAGTGGTTGATCCATGTGTGGTTTGTGGAAATAACACACATGCAACGACTCTAGTGGTTGATCCATGTGTGGTTTGTGGAAAAGAACACACATGCAATGACTCTAGTGGTTGATCCATGTGTGGTTTGTGAAAAGAACACACATGCAATGACTCTAGTGGTTGATCCATGTGTGGTTTGTGGAAAGAACACAGATGCAATGATTCTAGTGGTTGTCCATGTGGTTTAGTATAAGAACAAACATGCAATGACTCTAGTGGTCGATCCATGTGTGGTTTGTGGAAAGAACACACATGCAATGACTTGGTTGATCCATGTGTGGTTTGTGGAAAGAACACACATGCAATGACCACTGGTGGATCCATGTGGTTTGTGAAAAGAACACACATGCAATGACTCTAGCACTGGGGTTTGTGGTTTTAGTATAAGAACAAACATGCAATGACTCTAGTGGTTGATCCATGTGTGGTTTGTGGAAAGAACACACATGCAATGACTCTAGTGGTTGATCCATGTGTGGTTTGTGGAAAGAACACACATGCAATGACCACGGTGGATCCATGTTGGTTTGTGAAAGAACACACATGCAATGACTCTAGTTGGTTTGTGGTTTTAGTATAAGAATACACATGCAATGACTCTAGTGTTAGATCCATGTGTGGTTTTTGGAAAAAACACACATGCAATGACTCAGTGGTTGATCCATGTGGTTTGTGGAAAGAACACACATGCAATGACCACTGGTGGATCCATGTGTGGTTTGTGGAAAAGAACACACATGCAATGACTCTAGTGCTGGTTTGTGGTTTTAGTGGATAAGAACACACATGCAATGACTCTAGTGGTTGATCCATGTGTGGTTTGTGGAAAGAACACACATGCAATGACTCTAGTGGTTGATCCATGTGTGGTTTGTGGAAAGAACACACATGCAATGACCACTGTGGATCCATGTGTGGTTTGTGGAAAGAACACACATGCAATGACTCTAGTGGTAGATCCATGTGTGGTTTGTGGAAATAACACACATGCAATGACTCTAGTGGTTGATCCATGTGTGGTTTGTGTAAAAAACACACATGCAATGACTCTAGGATCCATGTTGGTTTTAGTATAAGAACACACATGCAATGACTCTAGTGGTTGATCCATGTTTGTTTGTGGAAATAACACACATGCAATGACTCTAGTGGTTGATCCATGTGTGGTTTGTGGAAAGAACACACATGCAATGACTCTGGTGGATCCATGTGGTTTGTGGAAAGGGGAAACACATGCAATGACTCAGGTTGATCCATGTGTGGTTTGTGGAAAGAACACACATGCAATGACTCTAGTGGTTGATCCATGTGTGGTTTGTGGAAAGAACACACATGCAATGACTCTAGTGGTTGATCCATGTGTGGTTTGTGGAAAGAACACACATGCAATGACCACTGGTGGATCCATGTGTGGTTTGTGGAAAAGAACACACATGCAATGACTCTAGTGGTGGTTTGTGGTTTTAAGATAAGAACACACATGCAATGACTTAGTGGTTGATCCATGTGTGGTTTGTGGAAAGAACACACATGCAATGACCTAGTGGTGGATCCATGTGTGGTTTGTGGAAAGAACACACATGCAATGACTCTAGTGGTTGATCCATGTGGTTTTAGTATAAGAATACACATGCAATGACTCTAGTGGTTGATCCATGTGTGGTTTGTGGAAATAACACACATGCAATGACTCTAGGGTTGATCCATGTGTGGTTTGGAAAGAACACACATGCAATGACTCTAGTGGTTGATCCATGTGTGGTTTGTGTAAAGAACACACATGCAATGACTCTTGTGGATCAATTTGTGTTTTGTGGAAAGAACACACATGCAATGACTCTAGTGGTAGATCCATATGTGGTTTGTGGAAACAACACACATGCAATGACCACTGGTGATCCATGTGTGGTTTGTGGAAAGAACAAACATGCAATGACTCTAGTGCTGGTTTGTCGTTTTAGTATAAGAAGACACATGCAATGACTCTAGTGGTTGATCCATGTGTGGTTTGTGGAAAGAACACACATGCAATGACTAGTGGTTGATCCATCTGTGGTTTGTGGAAATAACACACATGCAATGACCATAGGGGGTGATCCATGTGGGTTTTGGGGAAAGAACACACATGCAATGACTCTAGTGGTTGATCCATGTGTGGTTTTAGTATAAGAACACACATGCAATGACTCTATGTTGATGTGTGGCTTGTGGAAATAACACATATGCAATGACTCTAGTGGTTGATCCATGTGTGGTTTTAGTATAAGAACACACATGCAATGACTCTAGTGGTTGATCCATGTTGGTTTGTGGAAAGAACACACATGCAATGACCTAGTGGTTGATCCATGTGTGGTTTGTGGAAAGAACACACATGCAATGACTCTAGTGCTGGTTTTAGTATAAGAACACACATGCAATGACTTAGTGGTTGATCCATGTGGTTTGTGGAAAGAACACACATGCAATGACTCTAGTGGTTGATCCATGTGTGGTTTGTGGAAAGAACACACATGCAATGACTCCTGGTGGATACATGTGGGGTTTGTGGAAAGAACACACATGCAATGACTCTAGTGGTTTAGTATAAGAACACACATGCAATGACTCTAGGGATCCATGTGTGGTTTGTGGAAAGAACACACATGCAATGACTCTAGTGGTTGATCCATGTGTGGTTTGTGGAAAGAACACACATGCAATGACCATCGTGGATCCATGTGGAATAAGAACACACATGCAATGACTCTAGTGGTTGATCCATGTGGTTTGTGGAAAGAACACACATGCAATGACCAGTGGTCGATCCATGTGTGATTTGTGGAAAGAACACACATGCAATGACTCTGGTGGTTGATCCATGTGTGGTTTTAGGAAAGAACACACATGCAATGACTCAGTGGTTGATCCATGTGTGGTTTGTGGAAAGAACACACATGCAATGACTCTAGTGGCGATCCATGTGTGGTTTTAGGAAAGAACACACATGCAATGACTCTAGTGGTCGATCCATGTGGTTTGTGTAAAGAACACACATGCAATGACTCTAGTGGTTGATCCATGTGGTTTGTGAAAGAACACACATGCAATGACTCAGTGGTGGATCCATGTGGTTTGTGGAAAAGAACACACATGCAATGACTCTAGTGGTTGATCCATGTGGTTTTAGTAAAGAACACACATGCAATGACTCTAGTGGTTGATCCATGTGTGTTTTGTGGAAAGAACACACATGCAATGACTCTAGTGGTTGATCCATGTGTGGTTGGAAAGAACACACATGCAATGACTAGTGGTTGATCCATGTGTGGTTTGTGGAAAAGAACACACATGCAATGACCATCTAGTGTTGGTTTTAGTATAAGAACACACATGCAATGACTCTAGTGGTTGATCCATGTGTGGTTTGTGGAAAGAACACACATGCAATGACTCTAGTGGATCCATGTGGTTTGTGGAAAGAACACACATGCAATGACTCTAGTGGTGGTCCATGTGTTTTAGTATAAGAACTCACATGCAATGACTCTAGTGGTTGATCCATGTGTGGTTTGTTGAAAGAACACACATGCAATGACTCTAGTGGTTGATCCATGTTTGGTTTGTGGAAAGAACACACATGCAATGACCATCGGGTGGATCCATGTGGTTTGTGGAAAGAACACACATGCAATGACTCTAGTGGTCCATTTTGTAGGAAAGAACACACATGCAATGACTCTAGTGGTTGATCCATGTGTGGTTTGTGAAAAGAACACACATGCAATGACCTAGTGTGTGGTTTTAGTATAAGAACACACATGCAATGACTCTAGTGGTTGATCCAGGTGTGGTTTGTGGAAATAACACACATGCAATGACTCTAGTGGTTGATCCATGTGTGGTTTGTGGAAAGAACACACATGCAATGACCACTGGTGGATCCATGTGTGGTTTGTGGAAAAGAACACGAATGCAATGACTCTAGTGGGATCCATGTGTGGTTTGTGGAAAGAACACACATGCAATGATTCTAGTGGTTGATCCATGTGGTTTGTGAAAGAACACACATGCAATGACTCTAGTGGTTGATCCATGTGTGGTTTGTGGAAAGAACACACATGCAATGACCTAGTGGTGGATCCATGTGTGGTTTTAGTAAAGAACACACATGCAATGACTCTAGTGGTTGATCCATGTGGTTTGTGGAAAGAACACATGCAATGACCTAGTGGTGGATCCATGTGTGGTTTGTGGAAAGAACACACATGCAATGACCACTGGTGGATCCATGTGTGGTTTTAGTATAAGAACACACATGCAATGACTTAGTGGTTGATCCATGTGTGGTTTGTGGAAAGAACACACATGCAATGACTCTAGTGGTTGATCCATGTGGTTTGTGGAAAGAACACACATGCAATGACTCTAGTGGACATGTGGTTTTAGTATAAGAACACACATGCAATGACTCTAGTGGTTGATCCATGTGGTTTGGAAAGAACACACATGCAATGACCTCTGGTTGATCCATGTGGTTTGTGGAAAGAACACACATGCAATGACTCTAGTGGTTGATCCATGTGTGGTTTGTGAAAGAACACACATGCAATGACTTAGTGGTGGATCCATGTGTGGTTTTAGGAAAGATCACACATGCAATGACTCTAGTGGTTGATCCATGCGTGGTTTGTGGAAAGAACACACATGCAATGACTCTAGTGGTGGATCCATGTGTGGTTTGGGAAAGAACACACATGCAATGACTCTAGTGGTTGATCCATGTGTGGTTTGTGAAAGAACACACATGCAATGACTCTAGTGGTCGATCCATGTGTGGTTTGTGGAAAGAACACACATGCAATGACTCTAGTGATCCATGTGTGGTTTTAGTATAAGAACACACATGCAATGACTCAGTGGTTGATCCATGTGTGGTTTGTGGAAATAACACATGCAATGACTCTAGTGGTTGATCCATGTGTGGTTTGTGGAAATGAACACACATGCAATGACCAATGGTTGATCCATTTGTGGTTTTTTTAAAGAACACACATGCAATGACTCTAGTGGTTGATCCATGTGTGGTTTGTGGAAAGAACACACATGCAATGACTCTAGTGGTGGATCCATGTGTGGTTTGTGAAAAGAACACACATGCAATGACTCTAGTCCATGGTTTGTGTTTTCGTATAAGAACACACATGCAATGACTCTAGTGGTCGATCCATGTGTGGTTTGTGGAAAGAACACACATGCAATGACTAGGGTCGATCCATGTGGTTTGTGTAAAGAACACACATGCAATGACTAAGGGGGATCCATGTGGTTTTAGTATAAGAACAGACATGCAATGACTCTAGTGGTTGATCCATGTGTGGTTTGTGGAAAGAACACACATGCAATGACTCTAGTGGTTGATCCATGTGTGGTTTGTGGAAAGAACACACATGCAATGACTCTAGTGGTTGATCCATGTGTGGTTTGTGGAAAGAACACACATGCAATGACTCTAGTGTTGATCCATGTGTGGTTTTAGTATAAGAACACACATGCAATGACTCTAGTGGTCGATCCATGTGTGGTTTGTGGAAAGAACACACATGCAATGACTCTAGTGGATCCATGTGGTTTAGATAAGAACACACATGCAATGACTCTAGTGGTTGATCCATGTGGTTTGTGGAAAGAACACACATGCAATGACCTAGTGGTTGATCCATGTGTGGTTTGTGGAAAAGAACACACATGCAATGACTCTAGGTTGATCCATGTGTGGTTTGTATAAGAACACACATGCAATGACTCTAGTGGTTGATCCATGTGGTTTGTGGAAAGAACACACATGCAATGACTCTAGTGGTTGATCCATGTGTGGTTTGTGGAAAGAACACACATGCAATGACTCTAGGGTCACATGTTGGTTTGTGGTTTTAGGATAAGAACACACATGCAATGACTCTAGTGGTTGATCCATGTGGTTTGTGGAAAGAACACACATGCAATGACTCTAGAAAACATGTGTCCATGTGGTTTCAGTATAAGAACACACATGCAATGACTCTAGTGGTTGATCCATGTGTGGTTTGTGGAAAGAACACACATGCAATGACGAGAGTTGTATCCAGGTGTGTTTTGTGGAAAAGAACACACATCCAATGACTCTAGTGGATGTGTGGTTTTAGTATAAGAACACACATGCAATGACTCTAGTGGTTGATCCATATGTGGTTTGTGGAAAGAACACACATGCAATGACTCTAGTGGTTGATCCATGTGTGGTTTGTGGAAAGAACACACATGCAATGACTGTAGTGGATCCATGTGTGGTTTGTGGAAAGAACACACATGCAATGACTCTAGTGGTGGATCCATGTGGTTTGTGAAAGAACACACATGCAATGACTCAGTGGTGGATCCATGTGTGGTTTGTGGAAAGAACACACATGCAATGACTCTAGTGAAGTTTGTGGTTTTATTATAAGAACACATATGCAATGACTATTGTGGTTGATCCATATGTGGTTTGTGGAAAGAACACACATGCAATGACTCTAGTGGTGGATCCATGTGTGGTTTGTGGAAAGAACACACATGCAATGACTCACTGTGATCCATGTGTGGTTTGTGAAAAGAACACACATGCAATGACTCTAGTGGTTGATCCATGTGTGGTTTGTGAAAGAACACACATGCAATGACTCTAGTGGTTGATCCATGTGGTTTGTGTGGAAAGAACACACATGCAATGACTCAGTGGTTGATCCATGTGTGGTTTGTGGAAAGAACACACATGCAATGACCACTTGGATCTAGTGTGGTTTTATTATAAGAACAAACATGCAATGACTCTAGTGGTTGATCCATGTGTGGTTTGTGGAAAGAACACACATGCAATGACTCTAGTGGTTGATCCATGTGTGGTTTGTGGAAATAACACACATGCAATGACTCTGGTGGTTGAGGCATGTGTGGTGTTAGGAAAAGAACACACATGCAATGACTCTAGTGGTTGATCCATGTGTGGGTTGTGGAAAGAACAACCATGCAATGACTAGTGGTCGATCCATGTGTGGTTTGTGGAAAGAACACACATGCAATGACTCTAGTGGTTGATCCATGTGTGGTTTGTGGAAAGAACACACATGCAATGACTCTAGTGGTTGATCCATGTGTGGTTTAGTATAAGAACACACATGCAATGACTCTAGTGGTTGATCCATGTGTGGTTTGTGGAAAAGAACACACATTCAATGACTCTAGTGGTTGATCCATGTGTTTTGTGGAAAAGAACACACATGCAATGACCACCGGATCCATGTGGTTTGGAAAGAACACACATGCAATGACTCTAGTGGGTCCATGTGGTTTTAGTATAAGAACACACATGCAATGATTCTAGTGGTCGATCCATGTGTGGTTTGTGGAAAGAACACACATCCAATGACTCTATTGGTTGATCCATGTGGTTTGTGGAAAGAACACACATGCAATGACCATCTGGATCCAAGTGTGGTTTGTGGAAAGAACACACATGCAATGACTCTAGTGGTTGATCCATGTGTGGTTTGTGTAAAGAACAAACATGCAATGACTCTAGTGGTTGATCAATGTTTGGTTTGTGTAAAGAAAACACATGCAATGACTCTAGATCCATGTGTGGTTTTTGTAAAAGAACACACATTCAATGACTATAGTTGTTGATCCATGTGTGGTTTGTGGAAAGAACACACATTCAATGACTCTGGTTGATCCATTTATGGTTTGTGGAAAGAACACACATGCAATGACTCTGTGGATCCATGTGTGGTTTTAGTATAAGAACACACATGCAATGACTCTAGTGGTTGATCCATGTGGTTTGTGGAAAGAACACACATGCAATGACTTAGTGGTTGATCCATGTGTGGTTTGTGGAAATAACACACATGCAATGAATCTAGTGGTCTATCCATGTGTGGTTTGTGGAAAGAACACACATGCAATGACCACTGGTGGATCCATGTGGTTTTAGTATAAGAACACACATGCAATGACTCTAGTGGTTGATCCATGTGTGGTTTTAGGAAAGAACACATGCAATGACTCTAGTGGTTGATCCATGTGTGGTTTGTGGAAAGAACACACATGCAATGACTCTAGTGGTTGATCCATGTGGTTTGTGGAAAGAACACACATGCAATGACTCTAGTGGTTGATCCATGTGTGGTTTGTGGAAAGAACACACATGCAATGACTCTAGTGGATCCATGTGTGGTTTGGAAAGAACACACATGCAATGACTCTAGTGGTTGATCCATGTGGTTTGTGGAAAGAACACACATGCAATGACTCTAGTGGTTGATCCATGTGTGGTTTGTGGAAAGAACACACATGCAATGACCACTGGTGGATCCATGTGTGGTTTGTGGAAAAGAACACACATGCAATGACTCTAGTGATCCATTTGTGATTTTAGTATAAGAACAAACATGCAATGACTCTAGTGGTTGATCCATGTGTGGTTTGTGGAAAGAACACACATGCTATGACTCTGGTGGTGGATCCATGTGTGGTGTGTGGAAAGAACACACATGCACTGACCACTGTGGATCCATGTGTGGTTTGTGGAAAGAACACACATGCAATGACTCTAGTGCTGGGTTGTGGTTTTAGTATAAGAACAAACATGCAATGACTCTAGTGGTTGATCCATGTGGTGTTTGTGGAAAGAACACACATGCAATGACTCTAGTGGTTGATCCATGTGTGGTTTGTGGAAAGAACACACATGCAATGACTCTAGTGGTGGATCCATGTGTGGTTTGTGGAAAGAACACACATGCAATGACTCTAGTGGTCGATCCATGTGTGGTTTGTGATAAGAACACACATGCAATGACTCTAGTGGTTGATCCATGTTGGTTTGTGAAAGAACACACATGCAATGACTCTAGTGGTCGATCCATGTGTGGTTTGTGGAAAGAACACACATGCAATGACTCTAGTGGTGGATCCATGTGTGGTTTGTGGAAAGAACACAAATGCAATGACTCTAGTGGTTGATCCATGTGTGGTTTCTGGAAAGAACACACATGCAATGACTCTAGTGGTTGATCCATGTGTGGTTTGTGGAAAGAACACACATGCAATGACTCTAGTGGTGATCCATGTGTGGTTTGGGCAAAGAACACACATGCACTGACTCTTGTGGAGGATTCTGGTGTTAGTATAAGAACACACATGCAATGACTCGAGTGGTTGATCCATGTGTGGTTTGTGGAAAGAACACACATGCAATGACTCTAGTGGTTGATCCATGTGTGGTTTGTGGAAAGAACACACATGCAATGACCACTGGTGGATCCATGTGTGGTTTGTGGAAAAGAACACACATGCAATGACTCTAGTGCTGGGTTGTGGTTTTAGTATAAGAACACACATGCAATGACTCTAGTGGTTGATCCCTGTGTGGTTTGTGGAAAGAACACACATGCAATGACTCTAGTGGTCGATCCATGTGTGGTTTGTGAAAGAACACACATGCAATGACCACTGGTGGATCCATGTGTGGATTTAGTATAAGAACAGACATACAATGACTCTAGGGTTGATCCATGTGTGGTTTGTGGAAAGAACACACATGCAATGACTCTAGTGGTTGATCCATGTGTGGTTTGTGGAAAGAACACACATGCAATGACTCTGGTTGATCCATATGTGGTTTTAGTATAAGAACACACATGCAATGACTCTAGTGGTTGATCCATGTGTGGTTTGTGGAAAGAACACACATGCAATGACTCTAGTGGTTGATCCATGTGTGGTTTGTGGAAAGAACACACATGCAATGACTAGTGGTTGATCCATTTGTGGTTTGAGAAAAGAACACACATGCAATGCACTCTGTTGGTTCCTTGTGTGTTTTGTTGTAAAGAACACACATGCAATGACTCTAGTGGTTGATCCATGTGTGGTTTGTGGAAAGAACACACATGCAATGACTCTAGTGGTTGATCCATGTGTGGTTTGTGGAAAGAACACACATGCAATGACTCTAGTGGTGATCCATGTGTGGTTTTAGTAGAACACACATGCAATGACTCTAGTGCTGGTTTGTGGTTTTAGTATAAGAACACACATGCAATGACTCTGGTGGTTGATCCATGTATGGTTTGTGGAAATAACACGCATGCAATGACTCTAGTGGTTGATCCATGTGTGGTTTGTGAAAACACACATGCAATGACCACTGTGGATCCATGTTGGTTTGTATAATAACAAAAATGCAATGACTCTAGTGGTTGATCCATGTGTGGTTTGTGGAAAGAACACACATGCAATGACTCTAGTGGTTGATCCATGTGTGGTTTGTGGAAAGAACACACATGCAATGACTCGGGGTGATTCAAATGTGGTTTTAGGAAAGAACACACATGCAATGACTCTAGTGGTTGATCCATGTGGTTTGTGGAAAGAACACACATGCAATGACTCTAGTGGTGGATCCATGTGTGGTTTGTGGAAAGAACACACATGCAATGACTCTCTGGTTGATCCATGTGTGGTTTTAGTATAAGAACACACATGCAATGACTCTAGTGGTTGATCCATGTGGTTTGTGGAAAGAACACACATGCAATGACTCAGTGGTGGATCCATGTGTGGTTTGTGAAAGAACACACATGCAATGACTCTAGTGGTTGATCCATGTGGTCTGTGGAAAGAACACACATGCAATGACTCTAGTGGTTGATCCATGTGTGGTTTGTGGAAAGAACACACATGCAATGACTCTAGTGGTAGATCCATGTGTGGTTTGTGGAAATAACACACATGCAATGACTTAGTGGTGGATCCATGTGTGTTTTTGTAAAGAACACACATGCAATGACTCTAGTGGTTGATCCATGTGTGGTTTGTGGAAAGAACACACATGCAATGACTCTAGTGGTTGATCCATGTGTGCTTTGTGGAAAGAACACACATGCAATGACTCTAGTGGATCCATGTGTGGTTTTAGTATAAGAACACACATGCAATGACTCTAGTGGTCGATCCATGTGTGGTTTGTGAAAGAACACACATGCAATGACTCTAGTGGTTGATCCATGTGTGGTTTGTGGAAAGAACACATATGCAATGACTCTAGTGGTCGATCCATGTGTGGTTTGTGGAAATAACACACATGCAATGACTCTAGATCCATGTGTGGTTTGTGGAAAGAACACACATGCAATGACTCTAGTGGTTGATCCATGTGTGGTTTGTGAAAGAACACACATGCAATGACTCTAGTGGTTGATCCATGTGTGGTTTGTGGAAAGAACACACATGCAATGACCACTGGTGGATCCATGTGTGGTTTGTGGAAAAGAACACACATGCAATGACTCTAGTACTGGTTTGTGGTTTTAGTATAAGAACACACATGCAATGACTCTAGTGGTTGATCCATGTGTGTTGTGGAAAGAACACACATGTAATGACTCTAGTGGTTGATCCATGTGTCATTTGTGGAAAGAACACACATGCGATGACTCTAGTGGTTGATCCATGTGTGGTTTGTATAAGAACACACATGCAATGACTCTAGTGGTCGATCCATGTGTGGTTTGTGGAAAGAACACACATGCAATGACTCTAGTGGGATCCATGTGTGGTTTGTGGAAAGAACACACATGCAATGACTCTAGTGGATCCATGTGGTTTGTGGAAAGAACACACATGCAATGACTCTTGTGGTTGACCCATGTGTGGTTTGTGGAAAGAACACACATGAAATGACCAGTGGTGGATCCATGTGTGGTTTTAGTATAAGAACACATGCAATGACTCTAGTGGTCGATCCATGTGTGGTTTGTGGAAAGAACACACATGCAATGACCACTGGTGGATCCATGTGTGGTTTGTGGAAAAGAACACACATGCAATGACTCTAGTGGTTGATCCATGTGTGGTTTTGGGAAAGAACACACATGCAATGACTCTAGTGGTTGATCCATGTGTGGTTTGTGGAAATAACACACATGCAATGACTCTAGTGTTGGTTTTTGTGGAAAAGATCACACATGCAAAGACTCTAGTGGTTGATCCATGTGGTTTGTGGAAAGAACACACATGCAATGACTCAGTGGTGGATCCATGTGTGGTTTGTGAAAGAACACACATGCAATGACTTAGTGGTTGATCCATGTGTGGTTTTGGAAAGAACACACATGCAATGACTCTAGTGGATCCATGTGTGGTTTTAGTAAAGAACACACATGCAATGACTCTAGTGGTTGATCCATGTGGTTTGTGGAAAGAACACACATGCAATGACTCTAGTGGTTAATCCATGTGTGGTTTGTGAAAGAACACACATGCAATGACCAACTGGTTGATCCATGTGTGGTTTGTGGAAAGAACACACATGCAATGACTCTAGTGGTTGATCCATGTGTTTTGTGGAAAGAACACACATGCAATGACTCTAGTGGTTGATCCATGTGTGGTTTGTGGAAAAGAACACACATGCAATGACTCTAGTGGTTGATACATGTGGTTTGTGGAAAGAACACACATGCAATGACTCTAGTGGATCCATGTGTGGTTTGTGGAAAGAACACACATGCAATGACTCTAGTGGTTGATCCATGTGGTTTGTGGAAAGAACACACATGCAATGACTCTTGGTGGATCCATGTGTGGTTTGTGGAAAGAACACACATGCAATGACTCTAGTGGGTTTGTGGTTTTAGTATAAGAACACACATGCAATGACTCTAGTGGTTGATCCATGTGTGGTTTGTGGAAAGAACACACATGCAATGACTCTAGTGGTGATCCATGTGGTTTGTGGAAAGAACACACATGCAATGACCATCGGTGGATCCATGTGTGGTTTGTGGAAAAGAACACACATGCAATGACTCTAGTACTGGTTTGTGGTTTTAGTATAAGAACACACATGCAATGACTCTAGTGGTTGATCCATGTGTGGTTTGTGGAAATAACACACATGCAATGACTCTAGTGGTTGATCCATGTGTGGTTTGTGGAAAGAACACACATGCAATGACTCTAGTGGTTGATCCATGTGTGGTTTTAGTATAAGAACACACATGCAATGACTCTAGTGGTTGATCCATGTGTGGTTTGTGGAAAGAACACACATGCAATGACTCTAGTGTTGGTTTTAGTATAAGAACACACATGCAATGACTTAGTGGTTGATCCTTGTGTGGTTTGTGGAAAGAACACACATGCAATGACTCTAGTGGTTGTTCCATGTGTGGTTTGTGTAAAGAACACACATGCAATGACTCTAGTGTTTCATCCATGTTTGTTTGTGGAAATATTACACATGCAATGACTCAGTGGTGGATCCATGTGGTTTGTGGAAAGAACACACATGCAATGACTCTAGTGGTGGATCCATGTGTGGTTTTAGAAAGAACACACATGCAATGACTCTAGTGGTTGATCCATGTGGTTTGTGGAAAGAACACACATGCAATGACTTAGTGGTTGATCCATGTGTGGTTTGTGGAAAGAACACACATGCAATGACTCTAGTGGTGGATCCATGTGTGGTTTTAGTATAAGAACACACATGCAATCACTCTAGTGGTTGATCCATGTGTGGTTTGTGGAAAGAACACACATGCAATGACTCTAGTGGTTGATCCATGTGTGGTTTGTGGAAACAACACACATGCAATGACCTCTAGTGGTTGATCCATGTGTGGTTTGTGGAAAGAACACACATGCAATGACTCTAGTGGTGGATCCATGTGTGGTTTGTATAAGAACACACATGCAATGACTCTAGTGGTTGATCCATATGTTGTTTTAGTCTAAGAACACACATGCAATGACTCTAGTGGTTGATCCATGTGTGGTTTGTGGAAAGAACACACATGCAATGACTCTAGTGGTTGATCCATGTGTGGTTTGTGAAAGAACACACATGCAATGACCACTAGTGGATCCATGTGGTTTTAGTATAAGAACACACATGCAATGACTCTAGTGGTTGATCCATGTGGTTTGTGGAAAGAACACACATGCAATGACTCTAGTGGTTGATCCATGTGTGGTTTGTGGAAAGAACACACATGCAATGACTCTATGTGTGGTTTTTAGTATAAGAACACACATGCAATGACTCTAGTGGATCCATGTGGTTTGTGGAAAGAACACACATGCAATGACTCTAGTGGTTGATCCATGTGTGGTTTGTGGAAAGAACACACATGCAATGACTCTAGTGGTCCACATGTGGTTTGTGGAAAGAACACACATGCAATGACTCTAGTGGTTGATCCATGTGTAGTTTGTGGAAAGAGCACGCATGCAATGACCACTGGTGGTTCAATGTGTGGTTTCGTGACAAGAACACACATGCAATGACTCTAGTGGTTTGTGGTTTTAGTATAAGAACACACATGCAATGACTCTAGTGGTTGATCCATGTGTGGTTTGTGGAAAGAACACACATGCAATGACTCTAGGTTGATCCATGTGGTTTGTGGAAAGAACCACATGCAATGACCACTGGTGGATCCATGTGTGGTTTGTGGAAAGAACACACATGCAATGACACTAGGGGTGTTGTGTGGTTTTAGTATAAGAAAAACACACATGCAATGACTCTAGTGGTTGATCCATGTGTGGTTTGTGGAAAGAACACACGTGCAATGACTCTAGTGGTCGATCCATGTGTGGTTTGTGGAAAGAACACACATGCAATGACCACTGGTGTCCATGTGGTTTTAGTATAAGAACACACATGCAATGACTCTAGTGGTTGATCCATGTGTGGTTTGTGGAAAGAACACACATGCAATGACTCACACATGCAATGACTCTGGTTGATCCATGTGTGGTTTGTGGAAAGAACACACATGCAATGACCACTGGTGGATCCATGTGTGGTTTGTGGAAAGAACACACATGCAATGACTCTAGTGGTGGATCCATGTGGTTTTAGTATAAGAACAAACATGAAATGACTCTAGTGGTTGATCCATGTGTGGTTTGTGGAAAGAACACACATGCAATGACTCTAGTGGTTGATCCATGTGTGGTTTGTGGAAAGAACACACATGCAATGACCACTGGTGGATCCATGTGTGGTTTGTGGAAAAGAACACACATGCAATGACTCTAGTGCTGGTTTGTGGTTTTAGTATAAGAACACACATGCAATGACTCTAGTGGTTGATCCATGTGTGGTTTGTGGAAAGGACACACATGCAATGACTCTGGTTGATCCATGTGTGGTTTGTGGAAAGAACACACATGCAATGACCACTGGTGGATCCATGTGTGGTTTGTGGAAAAGAACACACATGCAATGACTCTAGTTGGTTTGTGATTTTAGTATAAGAACACACATGCAATGACTCTAGTGGTTGATGTGGTTTTAGGAAAGAACACACATGCAATGACTCTCGTGGTCGATCAATTTGTGGTTTGTGGAAAGAACACACATGCAATGACTCTAGTGGTTGATCCATGTGTGGTTTGTGAAAGAACACACATGCAATGACCTCTGTGGATCCATGTGTGGTTTTAGTATAAGAACACACATGCAATGACTCTAGTGGTTGATCCATGTGTGGTTTGTGGAAAGAACACACATGCAATGACTTAGTGGTTGATCCATGTGTGGTTTGTGGAAAGAACACACATGCAATGACTCTAGTGGTGGATCCATGTGGTTTGTGGAAAGAACACACATGCAATGACTCTAGTGGTTGATCCATGTGTGGTTTGTGGAAAGAACACACATGCAATGACTCTAGTGGTTGATCCATGTGTGGTTTGTGGAAAGAACACACATGCAATGACTCTCTAGTGGTTGATCCATGTGTGGTTTGGAAAGAACACACATGCAATGACTCTAGTGGATCATACATGTGTGATTTGTGTAAACAACACACATGCAATGACTCTAGTGGTCGATCCATGTGGTTTGTGGAAAGAACACACATGCAATGACCATGGATCCATGTGTGGTTTTAGTATAAGAACACACATGCAATGACTCTAGTGGTTGATCCATGTGTGGTTTGTGGAAAGAACACACATGCAATGACTCTAGTGGTTGATCCATGTGTGCTTTGTGGAAAGAACACACATGCAATGACCACTGGTGGATCCATGTGTGGTTTGTGGAAAGAACACAAATGCAACGCCTCTAGTGGTTGATCCATGTGTGGTTTGTGGAAAGAACACACATGCAATGACTCTAGTGGTTGATCCATGTGTGGTTTGTGGAAAGAACACACATGCAATGACTCTAGTGGTTGATCCATATGTGGTTTGTGGAAAGAACACACATGCAATGACTCTAGTGGTGGATCCATTTGTGGTTTGTGGAAAAGAACACACATGCAATGACTCTAGTGCTGATCCATGTGGTTTCAGTATAAGAACACACATGCAATGACTCTAGTGGTTGATCCATGTGTGGTTTGTGGAAAGAACACACATGCAATGACTCTGGTTGA
Organism: Avena insularis; assembly: GCA_023614405.1. NCBI lineage: Eukaryota > Viridiplantae > Streptophyta > Magnoliopsida > Poales > Poaceae > Avena > Avena insularis. Next base: position 223,403,365 of record CM042684.1, on the reverse strand, counting down.
TCCATATGTGGTTTGTGGAAAGAACACACATGCAATGACCACTGGTGGATCCATGTGTGGTTTGTGGAAAAGAACACACACGCAATGACTCTAGTGTTTGTGGTTTTAGTATAAGAACACACATGCAATGACTCTAGTGGTTGATCCATGTGTGGTTTGTGGAAATAACACACATGCAATGACTCTAGTGGTTGATAAATTTGTGGTTTGTGGAAAGAACACACATGCAATGACCACTGGTGGATCCATGTGTGGATTGTAAAGAACACACATGCAATGACTCTAGTGGTTCCATGTGTGGTTTTAGTATAAGACCACACATGCAATGACTCTAGTGGTTGATCCATGTGTGGTTTGTGGAAAGAACACACATGCAATGACTCTAGTGGTTGATCCATGTGTGGTTTGTGAAAAGAACACACATGCAATGACTCTAGTGTTGGTTTTAGTATAAGAACACACATGCAATGACTCTAGTGGTTGATCCATGTGTGGTTTGTGAAAAGAACACACATGCAATGACTCTAGTGGTTGATCCATGTGTGGTTTGTGGAAAGAACACAGATGCAATGACTCTGGTTGATCCATGTGTGGTTTGTGGAAATAACACACATGCAATGACTCTGGTTGATCCATATGTGGTTTGTGGAAAGAACACACATGCAATGACCACTGGTGGATCCATGTGTGGTTTGTGGAAAAGAACACACATGCAATGACTCTAGTGTTGGTTTGTGGTTTTAGTATAAGAACAAACATGCAATGACTCTAGTGGTTGATCCATGTGTGGTTTGTGGAAAGAACACACATGCAATGACTCTAGTGGTTGATCCATGTGTGGTTTGTGGAAAGAACACACATGCAATAACCACTGGTGGATCCATGTTGGTTTTAGTGTAAGAACACACATGCAATGACTCTAGTGTTGATCCATGTTTTAGTAAAGAACACACATGCAATGACTCTAGTGGTTGATCCATGTGTGGTTTGTGAAAGAACACATGCAATGACTCTGGTTTGTGGTTTTAGTATAAGAACACACATGCAATGACTCTAGTGGTTGATCCATGTGTGGTTTGTGGAAATAACACACATGCAATGACCACTGGTGGATCCATGTGTGGTTTGTGGAAAGAACACACATGCAATGACTCTAGTGGTTGATCCATGTGTGGTTTGTGGAAGAACACACATGCAATGACTCTGGTTGATCCATGTGTGGTTTGTGGAAATAACACACATGCAATGACCACTGGTGGATCCATGTGTGGTTTGTGGAAAAGAACACACATGCAATGACTCTAGTGTTGGTTTGTGGTTTTAGTATAAGAACAAACATGCAATGACTCTAGTGGTTGATCCATGTGTGGTTTGTGGAAAGAACACACATGCAATGACTCTAGTTGATCCAGAAGTGGTGTTTGGAAAGAACACACATGCAATCAACACGAGTGGATCCAGGTGTGGTTTGTGGAAAAGAACACACATGCAATGACTCTAGTGCTGGTTTGTGATTTAGTATAAGAACAAACATGCAATGACTCTTGTGGTTGCTCCATGTGTGGTTTGTGGAAAGAACACACATGCAATGACTCTAGTTGATCCATGTGTGGTTTGTGGAAAGAACACACATGCAATGACCACTGGTAGATCCATGTGGTTTTAGGAAAGAACACACATGCAATGACTCTAGTGCTGTTTGTGGTTTTAGTATAAGAACACACATGCAATGACTCTAGTGGTTGATCCATGTGTGGTTTGTGGAAAGAACACACATGCAATGACTCTAGTGGTTGATCCATGTGTGGTTTGTGGAAAGAACACACATGCAATGACCACTGGTGGATCCATGTGTGGTGTGTGGACAGAACACACATGCTATGACTCTAGTGGTTGATCCATGTGGTTTGTGGAAAAGAACACACATGCAATGACTCTAGTGGTTGATCCATGTGTGGTTTGTGAAAAGAACACACATGCAATGACTCTAGTGCTGGTTCTTGGTTTAGTATAAGAGCACACATGCAATGACTCTAGTGGTTGATCCATGTGTGGTTTGTGGAAAGAACACACATGCAATGACTCTAGTTGATCCATATGTGGTTTGTGGAAAGAACACACATGCAATGACCATGGGTGGATCCATGTGTGGTTTGTGGAAAAGAACACACATGCAATGACTCTAGTGCTGGTTTGTGGTTTTAGTATAAGAACAAACATGCAATGACTCTAGTGGTTGATCCATGTGTGGTTTGTGGAAAGAACACACATGCAATGACTCGAGTGGTTGATCCATGTGTGGTTTGTGGAAAGAACACACATGCAATGACCACTGGTGGATCCATGTTGGTTTGAGTATAAGAACACACATGCAATGACTCAAGTGGTTGATCCATGTTTGTTTGTGGAAATAACACACATGCAATGACTCTAGTGGTTGATCCATGTGTGGTTTGTGGAAAGAACACACATGCAATGAATCTAGTGATCCATGTGGTTTTAGTATAAGAACACACATGCAATGACTCTAGTGGTTGATCCATGTGTGGTTTGTGGAAAGAACACACATGCAATGACTCTAGTGGTTGATCCATGTGTGGTTTGTGGAAATAACACACATGCAATGACTGTAATGGGTCCACATGTGTGGTTTGTGGAAAGAACACACATGCAATGACTCTGGGGTATCCATAGGTGGTTTGTTGAAAGAACACACATGCAATGACCAGTGGTGGATCCATGTGTGGTTTGTGGAAAAGAACACACATGCAATGACTCTAGTGCTGGTTTGTGGTTTTAGTATAAGAACAAACATGCAATGACTCTAGTGGTTGATCCATGTGTGGTTTGTGGAAAGAACACACATGCAATGACTCTAGTGGTTGATCCATATGTGGTTTGTGGAAAGAACACACATGCAATGACCACTGGTGGATCCGTGTTGGTTTTAGTATAAGAACACACATGCAATGACTCTAGTGGTTGATCCATGTGTGGTTTGTGGAAAGAACACACATGCAATGACTCTAGTGGTTGATCCATATGTGGTTTGTGGAAAGAACACACATGCAATGACTCTAGTGTTGGTTTTAGTATAAGAACACACATGCAATGACTCTAGTGGTTGATCCATATGTGGTTTGTGGAAAGAACACACATGCAATGACTCTAGTGGGGGTCCACATGTGTGGTTTGTGGAAAAGAACACACATGCAATGACTCTAGTGGTCCACATGTGTGGTTTGTGGAAAGAACACACATGCAATGACTCTGGTTGATCCATGATTGGTTAGTGGAAAGAACACACATGCAATGACCAGTGGTGGATCCATGTGTGGTTTGTGGAAAAGAACACACATGCAATGACTCTAGTGCTGGTTTGTGGTTTTAGTATAAGAACAAACATGCAATGACTCTAGTGGTCGATCCATGTGTGGTTTGTGGAAAGAACACACATGCAATGACTCTAGTGGTTGATCCATGTGTGGTTTGTGGAAAGAACACACATGCAATGACCACTGGCGGATCCATGTGTGGTTTGTGAAAATAACACACATGCAATGACTCTAGTGGTTGTTTTAGTATAAGAACAAACATGCAATGACTCTAGTGGTTGATCCATGTGTGGTTTGTGGAAAGAACACACATGCAATGACTCTGGTTGATCCTTGTGTGGCTTGCCGAAAGAATACACATGCAATGACCATCTGGATCCATTTGTGGTTTTTTGAAAGAACACACATGCAATGACTCTAGTGCTGGTTTGTGGTTTTAGTATAAGAACACACATGCAATGACTCTAGTGGTTGATCCATGTGTGGTTTGTGGAAAGAACACACATGCAATGACTCTGATTGATCCATGTGTGGTTTGTGGAAAGAACACACATGCAATGACCATCAGTGATCCATGTGTGGTTTTAGTATAAGAACACACATGCAATGACTCTAGTGGTTGATCCATGTGTGGTTTGTGGAAATAACACACATTCAATGACTCTAGTGGTCGATCCATGTGTGGTTTGTGAAAAGAACACACATGCAATGACTCTAGTGTTGGTTTTAGTATAAGAACACACATGCAATGACTCTAGTGGTTGATCCATGTGTGGTTTGTGGAAAGAACACACATGCAATGACTCTGGTTGATCCATGTGTGGTTTGTGGAAAGAACACACATGCAATGACCACTGGTGGATCCATGTGTGTATGACAGGAAGAACACACATGCAATGACTCTAGTACGAGTTTGTGCTTTTAGTATAAGAACACACATGCAATGACTAGTGGTCGATCCATGTGTGGTTTGTGGAAAGAACACACATGCAATGACTCTGGTGGATCCATGTGGTTTTAGTAAAGAACACACATGCAATGACTCTAGTGGTTGATCCATGTGTGGTTTGTGGAAAGAACACACATGCAATGACTCTAGTAGTTGATCCATGTGGTTTGTGGAAAGAACACACATGCAATGACTCTAGTGGTTCCATGTGGTTTTAGTATAAGAACACACATGCAATGACTCTAGTGGTTGATCCATGTGGTTTGTGGAAAGAACACACATGCAATGACTCACTGGTGGATCCATGTGTGGTTTGTGGAAAGAACACACATGCAATGACTCTAGTGGTTGATCCATGTGTGGTTTGTGGAAACAACACACATGCAATGACTCTAGTGGTTGATCCATGTGTGGTTTGTGGAAAGAACACACATGCAATGACTCTAGTGGTTGATCCATGTGTGGTTTGTGGAAAGAACACACATGCAATGACCACTGGTGGATCCATGTGTGGTTTGTGGAAAAGAACACACATGCAATGACTCTAGTGCTGGTTTGTGGTTTTAGTATAAGAACACACATGCAATGACTCTAGTGTTTGATCCATGTGGTTTGTGGAAAGAAAACACATGCAATGACTCTAGTGGTTGATCCATGTGTGGTTTGTGGAAAGAACACACATGAAATGACCACAGGTCGAACCATCTACGGTGTATTATAAGAAAACACATGCAATGACTCTAGTGGTTGATCCATGTGTGGTTTGTGAAAAGAACACACATGCAATGACTCTAGTGGTTGATCCATGTGTGGTTTGTGGAAAGAACACACATGCAATGACTACTGGTGGATCCATGTGTGGTTTGTGGAAAAGAACACACATGCAATGACTCTAGTGCTGGTTTGTGGTTTTAGTATAAGAACAAACATGCAATGACTCTAGTGGTTGATCCATGTGGTCTGTGGAAAGAACACACATGCAATGACTCTAGTGGTTGATCCATGTGTTTTGTGGAAAGAACACACATGCAATGACATCTGGTTGATCTATAAGTTGTTTGTGGATAAGAACACACATGCAATGACTCTAGTGGTTGATCCATGTGTGGTTTGTGGAAAGAACACACATGCAATGACTCTAGTGGTTGATCCATGTGTGGTTTGTGGAAAGAACACACATGCAATGACTCTAGGGGTTGGTCCATGTGGGGTTTGTGCAAAGAACACACATGCAATGACCACTGGTGGATCCATGTGGGGTTTGTTGAAAAGCACACACATGCAATGACTCTAGTACTGGTTTGTGGTTTTAGTATAAGAACACACATGCAATGACTCTAGTGGTTGATCCATGTGTGGTTTGTGGAAATAACACACATGCAATGACTCTAGTGGTTGATCCATGTGTGGTTTGTGGAAAGAACACACATGCAATGACCACTGGTGGATCCATGAGGGTTTTAGTACAAGAACACACATGCATTGACGCTTGTGGTTGAGCCATGTTGGTTTGTGGAAAGAACACACATGCAATGACTCTAGTGGTTGATCCATGTGTGGTTTGTGAAAAGAACACACATGCAATGACTCTAGTGTTGGTTTTAGTATAAGAACACACATGCAATGACTCTAGTGGTTGATCCATGTGTGGTTTGTGGAAAGAACACACATGCAATGACTCTAGTGGTTGATACATGTGTGGTTTGTGGAAAGAACACACATGCAATGACTCTAGTGGATCCATGTGGTTTTAGTATAAGAACACACATGCAATGACTCTAGTGGTTGATCCATGTGGTTTGTGAAAGAACACACATGCAATGACTCTAGTGGTTGATCCATGTGTGGTTTGTGGAAAGAACACACATGCAATGACCTAGTGGTTGATCCATGTGTGGTTTGTGGAAAGAACACACATGCAATGACTCTAGTGGATCATGGTTTTAGTATAAGAACACATGCAATGACTCTAGTGGTTGATCCATGTGTGGTTTGTGGAAAGAACACACAGGCAATGACTCGAGTGCTGGTGTTTGGTTTTAGTATAAGAACACACATGCAATGACTCTAGTGGTTGATCCATGTGTGGTTTGTGGAAAGAACACACATGCAATGACTCTAGTGGTTGATCCATGTGTGGTTTGTGGAAAGAACACACATGCAATGACCACTGGTGGATCCATGTGGTTTGTGGAAAGAACACACATGCAATGACTCTAGTGGTTGATCCATGTGTGGTTTGTGGAAAGAACACACATGCAATGACTCTAGTGGTTGATCCATGTGTGGTTTGTGGAAAGAACACACATACAATGACTAGTGGTTGATCCATATGTGGTTTGAGGAAAGAACAAACATGCAATGACTCTAGTGTTGGTTTGTGGTTTTAGTATAAGAACAAACATGCAATGACTCTAGTGGTTGATCCATGTGTGGTTTGTGGAAAGAACACACATACAATGACTAGTGGTTGATCCATGTGTGGTTTGTGGAAAGAACACACATGCAATGACCACTGGTGGATCCATGTGTAGTTTGTGGAAAATAACACAAATGCAATGACTCTAGTACTGGTTTGTGGTTTTAGTCTAAGAACACACATGCAATGACTCTAGTGGTCGATCCGTGTGGTTTTAGTATAAGAACACACATGCAATGACTCTAGTGGTTGATCCATATGTGGTTTGTGGAAAGAACACACATGCAATGACTCTAGTGGTTGATCCATGTGTGGTTTGTGGAAAGAACACACATGCAATGACCACTGGTGGAACCAAGTGTGGGTTTAGTCTAAGAACACACATGCAATGACTCTAGTGGTTGATCCATGTTTGTGTGAAAGAACACACATGCAATGACTCTAGTGGTTGATCCATGTGTGGTTTGTGGAAAGAACACACATGCAATGACTCTAGTGGTTGATCCATGTGTGGTTTGTGGAAAGAACACACATGCAATGACCTAGTGGTGGATCCATGTGTGGTTTGTGGAAAAGAACACACATGCAATGACTCTAGTGGATCCATGTGGTTTGTGGAAAGAACACACATGCAATGACCATTGGTTGATCCATGTGTGGTTTGTGGAAAGAACACACATGCAATGACCACTGGTGGATCCATGTGTGGTTTTAGTATAAGAACAAACATGCAATGACTCTAGTGGTTGATCCATGTGGTTTGTGGAAAGAACACACATGCAATGACTCTAGTGGTTGATCCATGTGTGGTTTGTGGAAAGAACACACATGCAATGACCATCTAGTGTTGGTTTTAGTATAAGAACACACATGCAATGACTCTAGTGGTTGATCCATGTGTGGTTTGTGAAAGAACAAACATTCAATGACTCTAGTGGTTGATCCATGTGTGGTTTGTGGAAAAGAACACACATGCAATGACTCTAGTGGTTCCATGTGGTTTTAGTATAAGAACACACATGCAATGACTCTAGTGGTTGATCCATGTGTGGTTTGTGGAAAGAACACACATGCAATGACCCGAGGTGGAGCCCAGGTGGGGTTTGTGGAAAGAACACACATGCAATGACTCTAGTGGTTGATCCATGTGTGGTTTGTGGAAAGAACACACATGCAATGACTCTAGTGGTTGATCCATGTGTGGTTTGTGGAAAGAGCACACATGCAATGACTCTCGTGGTTGATCCATGTGGTTTGTGGAAAAGAACACACATACAATGACCACTGGTTGATCCATGTGTGGTTTGTGGAAAGAACACACATGCAATGACTCTAGTGTGGTTTGTGGAAAAGAACACACATGCAATGACTCTAGTGTTGGTTTGTGGTTTTAGTATAAGAACACACATGCAATGACTCTAGTGGTTGATCCATGTGTGGTTTGTGGAAAGAACACACATGCAATGACTCTAGTGGTTGATCCATATGTGGTTTGTGGAAAGAACACACATGCAATGACCACTGGTGGATCCGTGTTGGTTTTAGTATAAGAACACACATGCAATGACTCTAGTGGTTGATCCAAGTGTGGTTTAGTATAAGAACAAACATGCAATGACTCTAGTGGTGGATCCATGTGTGGTTTGTGGAAAAGAACACACATGCAATGACTCTAGTCGTTGATCCATGTGTGGTTTGTGGAAAGAACACACATGCAATGACCACTGGTGGATCCATATGTGGTTTCTGGAAAAAGACCACACATGCAATGACTCTAGTGTTGGTGTGTGGTTTTAGTATAAGAACAAACATTCAATGACTCTAGTGGTTGATCCATGTGTGGTTTGTGGAAAGAACACACATGCAATGACTCTAGTGGTTGATCCATGTGTGGTTTGTGGAAAGAACACATGCAATGACCACTGGTGGATCCATGTGTGGTTTGTGGAAAAGAACACACATGCAATGACTCTAGTGGTTGATCCATGTGTGGTTTGTGGAAATAACACACATGCAATGACTCTAGTGGTTGATCCATGTGTGGTTTGTGGAAAGAAGACACATGCAATGACTCTAGTGTTGGTTTTAGTATAAGAACACACATGCAATGACTCTAGTGGTTGATCCATGTGTGGTTTGTGGAAAGAACACACATGCAATGACTCTAGTGGTTGATCCATGTGTGGTTTGTGGAAATAACACACATGCAATGACTCTAGTGTTGGTTTTAGTATAAGAACACACATGCAATGACTCTAGTGGTTGATCCATGTGTGGTTTGTGGAAAGAACACACATGCAATGACCACTGGTGGATCCACGTGTGGTTTGTGGAAATAACACACATGCAATGACTCTAGTGGTTGATTCATGTGTGGTTTGTGAAAAGAACACACATGCAATGACTCTAGTGGTTGATCCATGTGTGGTTTGTGGAAAGAACACACATGCAATGACTCTAGTGGTTGATCCATGTGTGGTTTGTGGAAAGAACACACATGCAATGACCACTGGTGGATCCATGTGGTTTGTGGAAAAGAACACACATGCAATGACTCTAGTGCTGGTTTGTGGTTTTAGTATAAGAACACACATGCAATGACTCTAGTGGTTGATCCATGTGTGGTTTGTGGAAAGAACACACATGCAATGACTCTAGTGGTTGATCCATGTGTGGTTTGTGGAAAGAACACACATGCAATGACCACTGGTGGATCCATGTTGGTTTTAGTATAAGAACACAAATGCAATGACTCTAGTGGTTGATCCATGTGTGGTTTGTGAAAAGAACACACATGCAATGACTCTAGTGGTTGATCCATGTGTGGTTTGTGGAAAGAACACACATGCAATGACCACTGGTGGATCCATGTGTGGTTTGTGGAAAAGAACACACATGCAATGACTCTAGTGCTGGTTTGTGGTTTTTGTATAAGAACACACATGCAATGACTCTAGTGGTTGATCCATGTGTGGTTTGTGGAAAGAACACACATGCAATGACTCTAGTGGTTGATCCATGTGTGGTTTGTGGAAAGAACACACATGCAATGACCACTGGTCGATCCATGTGTGGTTTGTATAAGAACACACATGCAATGACTCTAGTGGTTGATCCATGTGGTTTGTGGAAAGAACACACATGCAATGACTCTAGTGGTTGATCCATGTGTGGTTTGTGAAAAGAACAAACATGCAATGCGATTGGTTGATCCATGTGGTTTGTGGAAAGAACACACATGCAATGACCACTAGTGGATCCATGTGTGGTTTGTGGAAAGAACACACATGAAATGACTCTAGTGGTTTGTGGTTTTAGTATAAGAACACACATGCAATGACTCTAGTTGTTGATCCATGTGTGGTTTGTGGAAATAACACACATGCAATGACTCTAGTGGTTGATCCATGTGTGGTTTGTGGAAAGAACACACATGCAATGACCACTGTGGATCCATGTGTGGTTTTAGTATAAGAACACACATGCAATGACTCTAGTGGTTGATCCATGTGTGGTTTGTGGAAAGAACAGACATGCAATGACTCTAGTGGTTGATCCATGTGTGGTTTGTGGGAAGAACACACATGCAATGACTCTAGTTTGTGGTTTTAGTATAAGAACACACATGCAATGACTCTAGTGGTTGATCCATGTGTGGTTTGTGGAAATAACACACATGCAATGACTCTAGTGGTTGATCCATGTGTGATTTGGGGAAAAGAACACACATGCAATGACTCTAGTGCTGGTTTGTGGTTTTAGTATAAGAACAAACATGCAATGACTCTAGTGGTTGATCCATGTGTGGTTTGTGGAAAGAACACACATGCAATGACTCTGGTTGATCCATATGTGGTTTGTGGAAAGAACACACATGCAATGACCACTGGTGGATCCATGTGTGGTTTGTGGAAAAGAACACACATGCAATGACTCTAGTGCTGGTTTGTGGTTTTAGTATAAGAACACACATGCAATGACTCTAGTGGTTGATCCATGTGTGGTTTGTGGAAAGAACACACATGCAATGACTCTAGTGTTGGTTTTAGTATAAGAACACACATGCAATGACTCTAGTGGTTGATCCATGTGTGGTTTGTGGAAAGAACACACATGCAATGACTCTAGTGGTGGATCCATGTGGTTTGTGGAAAGAACACATGCAATGACTCAGTGGTTGATCCATGTGTGGTTTGTGGAAAGAACACACATGCAATGACTCTAGTGGTTGATCCATGTGGTTTGTGGAAAGAACACACATGCAATGACTCTGCTGGTCCATTGTGGTTTTAGTAAAGAACACACATGCAATGACTCTTGTGGTTGATCCATGTGTGGTTTGTGGAAAGAACACACATGCAATGACTCTAGTGCTGGTTTGTGGTTTTAGTATAAGAACACACATGCAATGACTCTAGTGGTTGATCCATGTGTGGTTTGTGGAAAGAACACACATGCAATGACTCTGGTTGATCCATGTGTGGTTTGTGGAAAGAACACACATGCAATGACTCTAGTTGATCCATGTGGTTTGTGGAAAAGAACACACATGCAATGACTCTAGTGGATCCATGGTTAGTATAAGAACACACATGCAATGACTCTAGTGCTGGTTTGTGGGTTTTAGTATAAGAACACACATGCAATGACTCTAGGGGTTGATCCATGTTTGGTTTGTGCAAAGAACACACGTGCAATGACTCTAGTGGTTGATCCATGTGTGGTTTGTGGAAAGAACACACATGCAATGACCACCGTGGATCCATGTGTGGTTTTAGTATAAGAACACACATGCAATGACTCTAGTGGTTGATCCATGTGGTTTGTGGAAAGAACACACATGCAATGACTCTAGTGGTTGATCCATGTGTGGTTTGTGGAAAGAACACACATGCAATGACTCTAGTGGTTGATCCATGTGTGGTTTGTGGAAGGAACACACATGCAATGACTCTAGTGGTTGATCCATGTTTGTTTGTGGAAATAACACACATGCAATGACTCTAGTGGTTGATACATGTGTGGTTTGTGGAAAGAACACACATGCAATGACTAGTGGTTGATCCATATGTGGTTTGTGGAAAGAACACACAAGCGATGACGCGTGGTGGATCCATGTGTGGTTTGTGGAAAAGAACACACATGCAATGACTCTAGGCCATTTGTGGTTTTTGTCTAAGAACACACATGCAATGACTCTAGTGGTTGATCCATGTGTGGTTTGTGGAAACAACACACATGCAATGACTCCTGTTGATCCATATGTGGTTTGTGGAAAGAACACACATGCAATGACCACTTGTGGATCCATGTGTGGTTTGTGTGGAAAAGAACACACATGCAATGACTCTAGTGGTGGTTTGTGGTTTTAGTATAAGAACACACATGCAATGACTCTAGTGGTTGATCCATGTGTGGTTTGTGAAAGAACACACATGCAATGACTCTAGTGGTTGATCCATGTGGTTTAGTAAAGAACACACATGCAATGACTCTAGTGGTTGATCCATGTGTGGTTTGTGGAAAGAACACATGCAATGACTCTAGTGGTTGATCCATGTGGTTTGTGGAAAGAACACACATGCAATGACTCTAGTGGTGGATCCATGTGTGGTTTGTGGAAAGAACACACATGCAATGACTCTAGGTTGATCCATGTGTGGTTTTGTATAAGAACACACATGCAATGACTCTAGTGGTTGATCCATGTGTGGTTTGTGAAAGAACACACATGCAATGACTCTAGTGGTTGATCCATGTGTGTTTGTGGAAAGAACACACATGCAATGACCATCGGTGGATCCATGTGTGGTTTGTGGAAAGAACACACATGCAATGACTCTAGTGCTGGTTTGTGGTTTAGTATAAGAACACACATGCAATGACTCTAGTGGTTGATCCATGTGTGGTTTGTGGAAAGAACACACATGCAATGACACTAGGTTGATCCGTGTGTGGTTTGTGGAAAGAACACACATGCAATGACCACTGGTGGGTCCATGTGTGGTTTGTGGAAAAGAACACACATCCAATGACTCTAGTGTTGGTTTTAGTATAAGAACACACATGCAATGACTCTAGTGGTTGATCCATGTGTGGTTTGTGGAAATAACACACATGCAATGACTCTAGTGGATGATACATGTGTGGGTTGTGGAAAAGAACACACATGCACTGAGGCTAGTGTGTGTTTTAGTATAAGAACACACATGCAATGACTCTAGTGGTCGATCCATGTGTTGTTTGGAAAGAACACACATGCAATGACTCTAGTGGTTGATCCATGTGTGGTTTGTGGAAAGAACACACATGCAATGACCACTGGTGGATCCATGTGTGGTTTGTGGAAAGAACACACATGCAATGACTCTAGTGCAGGGTTTAGTATAAGAATACACATTGAATGACTCTAGTGGTTGATGCATGTTTGTTTTTTGTTAAGAACACACATGCAATGACTCTAGTGGTTGATCCATGTGTGGTTTGTGGAAAGAACACACATGCAATGACACTGGTGGATCCATGTGTGGTTTGTGGAAAAGAACACATGCAATGACTCTAGTGGATCCATGTGGTTTTAGTATAAGAACACACATGCAATGACTCTAGTGGTTGATCCATGTGTGGTTTGTGAAAGAACACACATGCAATGACTCTAGTTGATCCATGTGGTTTGTGGAAAGAACACATGCAATGACTAGTGGTTGATCCATGTGGTTTAGGAAAAGAACACACATGCAATGACTCTAGTGGATCCATGTGGTTTGTGGAAAGAACACACATGCAATGACTCTAGTGCTGGTTTGTGGTTTTAGTATAAGAACACACATGCAATGACTCTAGTGGTTGGGATCCATGTGTGGTTTGTGGAAAGAACACACATGCAATGACTCTAGTGGTTGATCCATGTGGTTTGTGGAAAGAACACACATGCAATGACCACTGGTGGATCCATGTGTGGTTTGTAGGAAAAGAACACACATGCAATGACTCTAGTGGTTGATCCATGTGTGGTTTAGGAAAGGACAAACATGTAATGAGTCTAGTGGTTGATCCATGTGTGGTTTGTGGAAAGAACACACATGCAATGACTCTAGTGGTTGATCCATGTGGTTTGTGTGGAAAGAACACACATGCAATGACTCTAGTGGTTGATCCATGTGTGGTTTGTGAAAGAACACACATGCAATGACCTCTAGTGGGATCCATGTGTGGTTTGTAAGAACACACATTCAATGACTCTTGTGGTTGATCCATGTGTGGTTTGTGGAAAGAACACACATGCAATGACTCTAGTGGTGGATCCATGTGTGGTTTGTGGAAAAGAACACACATGCAATGACTCTAGTGCTGGTTTGTGGTTTTAGTATAAGAACACACATGCAATGACTCTAGTGGTTGATCCATGTGTGGTTTGTGAAAGAACACACATGCAATGACTCCAGTTTGTGGTTTAGTATAAGAACACTCATGCAATTACTGTGGTTGATCCATGTGTGGTTTGTGGAAAGAACACACATGCAATGACTCTAGTGGTTGATCCATGTGTGGTTTGTGTGGAAAGAACACACATGCAATGACTAGTGGTGGATCCATGTGTGGTTTGTGGAAAGAACACACATGCAATGACTCTAGTGGTTGATCCATGTGTGGTTTTAGTATAAGAACACATGCAATGACTCTAGTGGTGATCCATGTGTTTTGTGAAAGAACACACATGCAATGACTCTAGTGGTTGATCCATGTGTGGTTTGTGGAAAGAACACACTTGGAATGACCACTGGTGGATCCATGTGGGGTTTGTGGAAAGAACACACATGCAATGACTCTAGTTGATCCATGTGTGGTTTTAGTATAAGAACACACATGCAATGACTCTAGTGGTTGATCCATGTGTGGTTTGTGAAAAGAACACACATGCAATGACTCTAGTGGTTGATCCATGTGTGGTTTGTGGAAAGAACACACATGCAATGACCACTGGTGGATCCATGTGTGGTTTGTGAAAAGAACACACATGCAATGACTCTAGTGCTGGTTTGTGTTTTAGTATAAGTACACACATGCAATGACTCTAGTGGTTGATCCATGTGTGGTTTGTGGAAATAACACACATGCAATGACTCTAGTGATCCATGTGTGGTTTGTGAAAGAACACACATGCAATGACTAGTGTGGATCGATGTGTGTTCTTTGGTAATAACACACATGCAATGACTCGAGTGGATCCATGTGTGGTTTGTGGAAATAACACACATGCAATGACTCTAGTGGTTGATCCATGTGTGGTTTGTGGAAAAGAACACACATGCAATGACTCTAGTACTGGTTTGTGGTTTTAGTATAAGAACACACAAGCAATGACTCTAGTGGTTGATCCATGTGTGGTTTGTGGAAAGAACACACATGCAATGACTCTAGTTGATCCATATGTGGTTTGTGGAAAGAACACACATGCAATGACCACTGGTGGATCCATGTGTGGTTTGTGAAAAGAACACACATGCAATGACTCTTGAGCTGGTTGGTGGTTTTAGTATAAGAACAAACATGCAATGACTCTAGTGGTTGATCCATGTGTGGTTTGTGGAAAGAACACACATGCAATGACTCTAGTGGTTGATCCATGTGGTTTTGGGAAAGAACACACATGCAATGACCATCGTGGATCCATCTGTGGTTTGTGGAAAAGAACACACATACAATGACTCTAGTACTGGTTTGTGGTTTTAGTATAAGAACACACATGCAATGACTCTAGTGGTTGATCCATGTGTGGTTTGTGGAAATAACACACATGCAATGACAACCGGTGGATCCATGTGTGGT
Organism: Avena insularis; assembly: GCA_023614405.1. Lineage (NCBI taxonomy): Eukaryota > Viridiplantae > Streptophyta > Magnoliopsida > Poales > Poaceae > Avena > Avena insularis. The sequence continues at coordinate 223,387,833 of CM042684.1, read as the reverse complement.
TTGTGGAAAGAACACACATGCAATGACTCTAGTGCTGGTTTATGGTTTTAGTATAAGAACACACATGCAATGACTCTAGTGGTTGATCCATGTGTGGTTTGTGGAAAGAACACACATGCAATGACTCTAGAGGTTGATCCATGTGTGGTTTGTGTACAGAAAACACATGAAATGACAACTGTTGGATCCATGTGGTTTGTGGAAAGAACACACATGCAATGACTCTAGTTGGATCCATGTGGTTTTAGTATAAAACACACATGCAATGACTCTAGTGGTGGTTCCATGTGGTTTTAGTATAAGAACACACATGCAATGACTCTAGTGGTTGATCCATGTGGTTTGTGTTAAGAACACACATGCAATGACTCTAGTGGTTGATCCATGTGTGGTTTGTGGAAAGAACACACATGCAATGACCACTGGTGGATCCATGTTAGTTTTAGTATAAGAACACACATGCAATGACTCTAGTGGTTGATCCATGTGTGGTTTGTGGAAAGAACACACATGCAATGACTCTAGTGGTTGATCCATGTGTGGTTTGTTGAAAGAACACACATGCAATGACTCTAGTGGTTGATCCATGTGTGGTTTGTGGAAAGAACACACATGCAATGACTCTAGTGGTTGATCCATGTGTGGTTTGTGGAAAGAACACACATGCAATGACCTCTAGTGGATCCATGTGGTTTGTGGAAAGAACACACATGCAATGACCACAGGTTGATCCATGTGTGGTTTGTGGAAAGAACACACATGCAATAACAGTGGTGGATCCATGTGTGGTTTGTGGAAAAGACCACACATGCAATGACTCTAGTGCTGGTTTGAGTTTTAGTATAAGAACACACATGCAATGTCTCTAGTGGTTGATCCATGTGTGGTTTGTGGAAAGAACACACATGCAATGACTCTAGTGGTTGATCCATGTGTGGTTTGTGGAAAGAACACACATGCAATGACTACTGGTGGATCCATGTGGTTTGTGAAAAGAACACACATGCAATGACTCTAGTGGTGGTGTGTGTTTTTATTATAAGAACACACATGCAATGACTCTAGTGGTTGATCCAAGTGTGGTTTGTGGAAAGAACACACATGCAATGACTCTAGTGTGTGGTTTGTATAAGAACACACATGCAATGACTCTATTGGTTGATCCATGTGTGGTTTGTGGAAAGAACACACATGCAATGACTCTAGTGGTTGATCCATGTGTGGTTTGTGGAAAGAACACATGCAATGACCACTGGTGGGTCCATGTGTGGTTTGTGTAAAGAACACACATGCAAAGACTCTGTTTGATCCATGTGTGGTTTGTGGATAAGAACACACCTGCAATGACTATAGTGGTTGATCAATGTTTGTTTTTTTAAATAACACACATGCAATGACTCTAGTGGTTGATCCACATGTGGTTTGTGGAAAGAACACACATGCAATGACCACTGGTGGATCCATGTGGTTTGTGAAAAGAACACACAGGCAATGACTCTAGTGCTGGTTTGTGTTTTTAGTATAAGAACACACATGCAATGACTCTAGTGGTCGATCCATGTGATTTGTGAAAGAACACACATGCAATGACTCTGGTTGATCCATATGTGGTTTGTGGAAAGAACACACATGCAATGACCACTGGTGGATCCATGTGTGGTTTGTGGAAAAGAACACACATGCAATGACTCTAGTGCTGGTTTGTGGTTTTAGTATAAGAACAAACATGCAATGACTCTAGTGGTTGATCCATGTGTGGTTTGTGGAAAGAACACACATGCAATGACTCTGGTTGATCCATATGTGGTTTGTGGAAAGAACACACATGCAATGACCACTGTGGATCCATGTGTGGTTTGTGGAAAAGAACACACATGCAATGACTCTAGTGCTGGTTTGTGGTTTTAGTATAAGAACACACATGCAATGACTCTAGTGGTTGATCCATGTGTGGTTTGTGAAAAGAACACACATGCAATGACTCTAGTGGTGGTTTGTGGTTTTAGTATAAGAACACACATGCAATGACTCTAGTGGTTGATCCATGTGTGGTTTGTGGAAAGAACACACATGCAATGACTCTAGTTGATCCATGTGTGGTTTGTGGAAAGAACACACATGCAATGACTCTAGTGTTGGTTTGTGGTTTTAGTATAAGAACACACATGCAATGACTCTAGTGGTTGATCCATGTGTGGTTTGTGGAAAGAACACACATGCAATGACTCTAGTGGTTGATCCATATGTGGTTTGTGGAAAGAACACACATGCAATGACCACTGGTGGATACAGGTGGTTTTGTGAAAGAAGAACACACATGCAATGACTCTAGTGATCCATGTGTGGTTTTAGTATAAGAACACACATGCAATGACTTAGTGGTTGATCCATGTGTGGTTTGTGGAAAGAACACACATGCAATGACTCTGGTTGATCCATGTGTGGTTTGTTTAAAGAACACACATGCAATTACCATTGTGGATCCATGTGTGGTTTGTGGAAAAGAACACACATGCAATGAATCTAGTGCTGGTTTGTGGTTTTAGTATGAGAACACACATGCAATGACTCTAGTGGTTGATCCATGTGTGGTTTGTGGAAAGAACACACATGCAATGACCACTAGTGGATCCATGTGGTTTGTGGAAAAGAACACACATGCAATGACTCTAGTGCTGGTTTGTGGTTTTAGTATAAGAACACACATGCAATGACTCTAGTGGTTGATCCATGTGTGGTTTGTGGAAAGAACACACATGCAATGACTCTGGTTGATCCATGTGTGGAAAGAACACACATGCAATGACCACTGTGGATCCATGTGGTTTGTGGAAAGAACACACATGCAATGACTCTAGTGGTGGATCCATGTGGTTTTAGTATAAGAACACACATGCAATGACTCTAGTGGTTGATCCATGTGGTTTAGAAAGAACACACATGCAATGACTCTAGTGGTTGATCCATGTGTGGTTTGTGGAAGAACACACATGCAATGACTCTAGTGGTTGATCCATGTGTGGTTTGTGGAAAGAACACATGCAATGACCACTGGTGGATCCATGTGTGGTTTTAGGATAAGAACACACATGCAATGACTCTAGTGGTTGATCCATGTTTGTTTGTGGGAACACACATGCAATGACTCTAGTGGTTGATCCATGTGTGGTTTGTGGAAAGAACACACATGCAATGACTCTAGTTGATCCATGTGTGGTTTGTGGAAAGAACACACATGCAATGACTCTAGTGGTTGATCCATGTGTGGTTTGTGGAAAGAACACACATGCAATGACCTACTGGTGATCCATGTGGTTTGTGGAAAGAACACACATGCAATGACCACTGGTGGATCCATGTGTGGTTTGGGGAAAAGAACACACATGCAATGGCTCTAGTGCTAGTTTGTGGTTTTAGTATATGAACACACATGCAATGACTCTAGTGGTTGATCCATGTGTGGTTTGTGGAAATAACACACATGCAATGACTCTAGGTTGATCCATGTGTGGTTTGTGGAAGGAACACACATGCAATGACCACCGGTGGAACCATGTGGTTTGTGGAAAAGAACACACATGCAATGACTCTAGTGATCCATGTGGTTTTAGTAAAGAACACACATGCAATGACTCTAGTGGTTGATCCATGTGTGGTTTGTGGAAAGAACACACATGCAATGACTCTAGTGTTGGTTTTGTGGAAAGAACACACATGCAATGACTCTAGTGGTTGATCCATGTGTGGTTTGTGGAAATAACACACATGCAATGACTCTAGTGGTTGATCCATGTGTGTGGTTTGGAAAGAACACACATGCAATGACCATCGGTGGATCCATGTGGTTTGTGGAAAGAACACACATGCAATGACTCTAGTTGATCCATGTGTGGTTTGTGGATAAGAACACACACATGCAATGACTCTAGTGGTTGATCCATGTGTTTTGTGGAAAGAACACACATGCAATGACTCTAGTGGTTGATCCATGTGGTTTGTGGAAACAACACACATGCAATGACTCTGGTGGATCCATGTGTGGTTTGTGGAAAAAATAACACACATGCAATGACTCTAGTGCTGGTTTGTGGTTTTAGTATAAGAACACACATGCAATGACTCTAGTGGTTGATCCATGTGTGGTTTGTGGAAAGAACACACATGCAATGACTCTAGTGTTGATCCATATGTGTTGTGGAAAGAACACACATGCAATGACCACTGGTGGATCCATGTGGTTTGTGAAAAGAACACACATGCAATGACTCTAGTGCTGGTTTGTTTTAGTATAAGAACAAACATGCAATGACTCTAGTGGTTGATCCATGTGTGGTTTGTGGAAAGAACACACGTGCAATGACTCTAGTGGTTGATCCATGTGGTTTGTGGAAAGAACACATGCAATGACCACTGTGGATCCATGTGGTTTGTGAAAGAACACACATGCAATGACTCAGTGGTTTGTGGTTTTAGTATAAACACATGCAATGACTCTAGTTGATCCATGTGGTTTGTGGAAAGAACACATGCAATGACTCTGATCCATGTGGTTTTAGTAAAGAACACATGCAATGACTCTAGTGGTTGATCCATGTGGTTTGTAGAAAGAACACACATGCAATGACCACTAGTGGATCCATGTGTGGTTTGTGGAAAAGAACACACATGCAATGACTCTAGTGATTGGTATTTGTTTTTGTATAAGAACAAACAATCAAAGACTCAAGTGGTTGAACATTGTGTGGATTGTGGAAAGAACACACATGCAATGACTCTAGTGGTTGATCCATGTGGTTTGTGGAAAGAACACACATGCAATGACCATCGGTGGATCCATGTGGTTTAGGAAAAGAACACACATGCAATGACTCTAGTCCTAGTTTGTGGTTTTAGTATAAGAACAAACATGCAATGACTCTAGTGGTTGATCCATGTGTGGTTTGTGGAAAGAACACACATGCAATGACTCTAGTGGTTGATCCATGTGTGGTTTCTGGAAAGAACACACATGCAATGACCAGTGGTGGATCCATGTGTGGTTTGTGGAAAAGAACACACATGCAATGACTCTAGTACTGGTTTGTGGTTTTAGTATAAGAACACACATGCAATGACTCTAGTGGTTGATCCATGTGTGGTTTGTGGAAAGAACACACATGCAATGACCAATGGTGGATCTATGTGTGGTTTGTGGAAAAGAACACACCTGCAATGACTCTAGTGATCCATGTGGTTTTAGTATAAGAACACACATGCAATGACTCTAGTGGTTGATCCATGTGTGGTTTGTGAAAGAACACACATGCAATGACTCTGGTTGATCCATGTGTGGTTTGTGGAAAGAACACACATGCAATGACTCAGTGGATCCATGTGTGGTTTGTGGAAAGAACACACATGCAATGACTCTAGTGGTTGATCCATGTGGTTTGTGGAAAGAACACACATGCAATGACTCTAGTGGTTATCCATGTGGTTTTAGTATAAGAACACACATGCAATGACTCTAGTGGTGATCCATGTGTGGTTTAGAAAGAACACACATGCAATGACTCTAGTGGTTGATCCATGTGTGGTTTGTGGAAAGAACACAGATGCAATGACCACTGGTGGATCCATGTGTGGTTTGTGAATAAGAACACATGCAATGACTCTAGTGTGGTTGATCCATGTTGGTTTTAGGAAAGAACAAACATGCAATGACTCTAGTGGTTGATCCATGTGTGGTTTGTGGAAAGAACACACATGCAATGACTCCAGTGGTTGATCCATGTGTGGTTTGTGGAAAGAACACACATGCAATGACTCTAGTGGTTGATCCATGTGTGGTTATTTGAAAGAACACACATGCAATGACCACTAGTGGTTGATCCATGTGTGGTTTGTGGAAAGAACACACATGCAATGATTCTAGTGGTTGATCCATGTGTGGTTTGTGGAAGAACACACATGCAATGACTCGAGGTTGTTCCAAATGTGGTTTGTGGTAAGAAAACACATGAAATGACTCTATTGGTTGATCCATGTGTGGTTTGTGGAAAGAACACACATGCAATGACCTCTAGTGGTCCATATGTGTTTGTGGAAAGAACACACATGCAATGACTCTGGTTGATCCATGTGTGGCTTGTGGAAAGAACACACATGCAATGACCTAGTGTGGATCCATGTGGTTTGTAAAAGAACACACATGCAATGACTCTAGTGTCCATGGTTTGTGGTTTTAGTATAAGAACAAACATGCAATGACTCTAGTGGTTGATCCATGTGTGGTGTGGAAAGAACACACATGCAATGACTGTAGTTGATCCATGTGTGGTTTGTGGAAAGAACACACATGCAATGACCACTAGTGAATCCATGTGTGGTTTGTGGAAAAGAACACACATGCAATGACTCTAGTGTTGGTTTGTATGAAAGAACACACATGCAATGACTCTAGTGGTTGATCCATGTGTGGTTTGTGGAAAAACACACATGCAATGACTCTAGTGTGCGGTTTAGTATAAGAACACACATGCAATGACTCTAGTGGTAGATCAAAATGTGGTTTGTGGAAAGAACACACATGCAATGACGAAAGTCGTTGATCCATGTGTGGTTTGTGGAAAAAACACACATGCAATGACTGGTGGATCCATGTGTGGTTTGTGGAAAGAACACACATGCAATGACTCTAGTGATCCATGTGTGGTTTTAGTATAAGAACACACATGCAATGACTCTAGTGGTTGATCCATGTGTGGTTTGTGGAAATAACACACATGCAATGACTCAAGTGGTTGATCCATGTGTGGTTTGTGGAAAGAACACACATGCAATGACCACTGGTGGATCCATGTGGTTTGTGAAAAGAACACACATGCAATGACTCTAGTGGTTCCATTTGTGGTTTAGTATAAGAACACACATGCAATGACAGTGGTGGATCCATGTGTGTTTTGTTGAAAGAACACACATGCAATGACTCTAGTTGATCCATATGTGGTTTGTGGAAAGAACACACATGCAATGACCACTGGTGGATCCATGTGGTTTGTGAAAGAACACACATGCAATGACTCTAGTGCTGGTCCCATGTGGTTTTAGTATAAGAACACACATGCAATGACTCTAGTGGTTGATCCATGTGTGGTTTGTGGAAAAGAACACACATGCAATGACTCTAGTGTTTGTGGTTTTAGTATAAGAACACACATGCAATGACTCTAGTGGTTGATCCATGTGGTTTGGTTTGGAAAGAACACACATGCAATGACTCTAGGTTGATCCATATGTGGTTTGTGGAAAGAACACACATGCAATGACTAGTGGATCCATGTGTGGTTTGTGGAAAAGAACACACATGCAATTACTCTAGTGCTGGTTTGTGGTTTTAGTATAAGAACAAATGCAATGACTCTAGTGGTTCATCCATGTGTGGTTTGTGGAAAGAACACACATGCAATGACTCTGGTTGATCCATATGTGGTTTGTGGAAAGAACACACATGCAATGACCACTGGTGGATCCATGTGTGGTTTGAAAAGAACACACATGCAATGACTCTAGTGGGTTTGTGGTTTTAGTATAAGAACACACATGCAATGACTTAGTGGTTGATCCATGTGGTTTGTGGAAAGAACACACATGCAATGACTCTAGTGGTGATCCATGTGGTATGTGAAAAGAACACACATGCAATGACTCTAGTGTTGGTTTGTGGTTTTAGTATAAGAACACACATGCAATGACTCTAGTGGTTGATCCATGTGGTTTGTGGAAAGAACACACATGCAATGACTTAGTTGATCCATGTGGTTTTGTGGAAAGAACACACATGCAATGACTCACTGGGATCCATGTGGTTTGTGAAAAGAACACATGCAATGACTCTAGTGTTGGTTTTTAGTATAAGAACACACATGCAATGACTCTAGTTGGTTTGTGGTTTTAGTATAAGAACACACATGCAATGACTCTAGGTTGATCCATGTGTGGTTTGTGGAAAGAACACACATGCAAAGACTCTAGTGGTTGTTGTATGTTTGGTTTGTGGAAAGAACACACATGCAATGACTCACTGGTGGATCCATGTGTGGTTTGTGAAAGAACACACATGCAATGACTCTAGTGGTTGATCCATGTTTGTGGAAATAACACACATGCAATGACTCTAGTGGTTGATCCATGTGGTTTGTGAAAAGAACACATGCAATGACTCTAGTGGTCGATCCATGTGTGGTTTGTGGAAAGAACACACATGCAATGACTCTTGTGGTTGATCCATGTGTGGTTTGTGGAAAGAACACACATGCAATGACTCTAGTGGGTCCACATGTGTGTGGTTGTGGAAAAACACACATGCAATGACTAGTTGATCCATATGTGGTTTAGGAAAGAACACACATGCAATGACCACTGGTGGATCCATGTGGTTTGTGGTAAAGAACACACATGCAATGACTCTAGTGCTGGTTTGTGGTTTTAGTATAAGAACAAACATGCAATGACTCTAGTGGTTGATCCATGTGGTTTGTGGAAAGAACACACATGCAATGACTCTAGCAGATCCAGGTGTGGTTTGTGGAAAGAACACACATCCAATGACCACTAGTGGATCCATGTGTGGTTTGGTAAAGAACACACATGCAATGACTCTAGTGCTGGTTTGTGGTTTAGTATAAGAACACACATGCAATGACTTAGTGGTTGATCCATGTGTGGTTTGTGGAAAGAACACACATGCAATGACCTAGTGTTGGTTTGTGAAGAACACACATGCAATGACTCTAGTGGTTGATCCATGTGTGGTTTGTGTGTGGAAAGAACACACATGCAATGACTCTAGTGGTTGATCCATGTGTGGTTTGTGAAAGAACACATGCAATGACTCTGGTGGATCCATGTGTGGTTTGTGGAAAGAACACACATGCAATGACTCTAGTGGATCGATGTGTGGTTTTTGCTAAGAACACACATGCAATGACCACTAGTGGATCCATGTGTGGTTTGTGGAATAGAACACACATGCAATGACTCTAGTGGTTGATCCATATGTGGTTTGTGGAAAGAACACACATGCAATGACCACTGGTGGATCCATGTGGTTTGTGGAAAGAACACACATGCAATGACTCTAGTGCTCCATTTGTGGTTTGTATAAGAACACACATGCAATGACTCTAGTGGTTGATCCATGTGTTGTTTGTGAAAAGAACACACATGCAATGACTCTGGTTGATCCATGTGTGGTTTGTGGAAAGAACACACATGCAATGACCAGTGGTGGATCCATGTGTGGTTTGTGGAAAAGAACACATATGCAATGACTCTAGTTGTGGTTCCATGTGGTTTAGTATAATAACAAACATGCAATGACTCTAGTGGTTGATACATGTGTGGTTTGTGGAAAACACACACATGAAATGACTCGAGGTTGATCCAAATGTGGGTTGTGGAAAGAACAAACATTCAAAGACCACTGTGGATCCATGTGTGGTTTGTGAAAAGAACACACATGCAATGACTTAGTGGTTGATCCATGTGTGGTTTTAGTAAAGAACACACATGCAATGACTCTAGTGGTTGATCCATGTGTGGTTTGTGGAAAGAACACACATGCAGTGACTCTAGTGCTGGTTCCATGTGGTTTTAGTATAAGAATACACATGCAATGACTCTAGTGGTTGATCCATGTGTTGTTTGTGGAAAGAACACATGCAATGACCAGTGGATCCATGTGTGGTTTGTGGAAAGAACACACATGCAATGACTCTAGTGATCCATGTGTGGTTTTAGTATAAGAACACACATGCAATGACTCTAGTGGTTGATCCATGTGAGTTTTGTGGAAAGAACACACATGCAATGACTCTGGTTGACCCATGTGTGGTTTGTGGAAAGAACACACATGCAATGACCCCTGGTGGATCCATGTGTGGTTTGTGGAAAACAACACACATGCAATGACTCTAGTGTTGATCCATGTGGTTTAGTATAAGAACAAACACATGCAATGACTCTAGTGGTTGATCCATGTGGTTTGTGGTAAGAACACAGATGCCACGACTCTGGTTGATCCATATGTGGTTTGTGGAAAGAACACACATCCAATGACCACTGGTGGATCCACGTGTGGTTTCTGGAAAAGAACACACATGCAATGACTCTAGTGATGGTTTGTGGTTTTAGTATAAGAACACACATGCAATGATTCTAGTGGTTGATCCATGTGTGGTTTGTGGAAAGAACACACATGCAATGCCTCTAGTGGTTGATCCATGTGTGGTTTGTGGAAAAGAACACACATGCAATGACTCTAGTGCTGGTTTGTGGTTTAGTATAAGAACACACATGCAATGACTCTAGTTGTTGATCCATGTGTGGTTTGTGGAAATAACACACATGCAATGACTCTAGGTGATCCATATGTGTGGTTTGTGGAAAGAACACACATGCAATGACCATCGGTTGATCCATGTGTGGTTTGTGGAAAGAACACACATGCAATGACTTAGTGGTGGTTTGTGGATTTAGTATAAGAACACTCATGCAATGACTCTAGTTGGTTCCATGTGGTTTTAGTATAAGAACACACATGCAATGACTCTAGTGGTTGATCCATGTGTGGTTTGTGGAAAGAACACACATGCAATGACTCTAGTGGTTGATCCATGTGTGGTTTGTGGAAAGAACACACATGCAATGACCACTAGTGGATCCATGTGGTTTGTGAAAGAACACACATGCAATGACTCTAGTGTGGGAGTATAAGAACACACATGCAATGACTCTAGTGGTTGATCCATGTGGTTTGTGGAAAGAACACACATGCAATGACTCTAGGTTGATCCATGTGGTTTGTGGAAAGAACACACATGCAATGACCATCTAGTGGATCCATGTGTGGTTTGTGGAAAGAACACACATGCAATGACTCTAGGTTGATCCATGTGTGTTTGTGAAAGAACACACATGCAATGACAGTGGTGGATCCATGTGTGGTTTGTGAAAAGAACACACATGCAATGACTCTAGTGCTGGATCCATTTGTGGTTTGTGTTAAGAACACACATGCAATGACTCTAGTGGTTGATCCATGTTTGTTTGTGGAAAGAACACACATGCAATGACTCTAGTGGTTGATCCATGTGTGGTTTGTGGAAAGAACACACATGCAATGACTCTCGTGGTGATCCATGTGGTTTGTGAAAGAACACACATGCAATGACTCAGTGGATCCATGTGTGGTTTGTGGAAAGAACACACATGCAATGACTCTAGTGGTGGATCCATGTGGTTTGTGGAAAGAACACACATGCAATGACTCTAGTGGTTGATCCATGTGGTTTTAGTGGAAAGAACACACATGCAATGACTCTAGTGGTTGATCCATGTGGTTTGTGGAAAGAACACACATACGATGACTCTAGTGGTCGATCCATGTGTGGTTTGTGGAAAGAACACACATGCAATGACCACTGGTGGATCCATGTGGTTTGTGAAAGAACACACATGCAATGACTCTAGTGGATCCATGTGTGGTTTGTAAAAGAACACACATGCAATGACTTAGTGGTTGGTCCATGTGTGGTTTGTGGAAAGAACACACATGCAATGACTCTAGTTGGATCTACATGTGTGGTTTGTGGAAAGAACACACATGCAATGACCTAGTGATCCATGTGGTTTTAGTATAAGAACACACATGCAATGACTCTAGTGGTCGATCCATGTGGTTTGTGGAAAGAACACACATGCAATGACTGTGGTTGATCCATGTGTGGTTTGTGGAAAGAACACACATGCAATGACTCTAGTGGTGGATCCATGTGGGTTTGGAAAAGAACACACATGCAATGACTTAGTGGTTGATCCATGTGGTTTTAGTGGAAAGAACACATGCAATGACTCTAGTGGATCCATGTGTGGTTTGTGAAAGAACACACATGCAATGACTTACCGTTGATCCATATGTGGTTTGTGGAAAGAACACACATGCAATGACCACTAGTGGATCCATATGTGTGGTTTGTGGAAAAGAACATGCACGACCAATCGGCCCATCCATGTGGTTTGTAGTGCACCAACACACATGTGTTGGGGATATACTTTCCGGTATCCTCATAGTTCCTCATCGACTGTGGTGGCCCACTTCGTTAGAGCTTTGCTTCACGGCCCACCAGGAGAGAAGACGGAGTCCAATCCGCCACGGGAAGGCCTGCAAGACTTACCGACTTAGGCCCATAATGTTACTTGTAGTTCAAGATGTACTATAATGTAATCTTAGTCGTAGCCTGACAGATCTCTCGTAAACCCTAGGCCGGATATCTATATAAGCCATCCTAGGGAGAGCCTTTAGGCACCACCAGATAACACCCAATACTTTAGACCTCAACTCGCACAAATAAAACCCTTGTAACCATATTCCGCTCACAGACATCGATTGCTAGTGAGTAGGATCCGCCCAAAGCCGTGGATTCAACTGGGTAAACTTGTGTGCTCACCATCCCGAATACCGCACGTCTCACACCCTCTCTTCTTCGTGACGCCGAGGACCCTCATGGCGATTTGTCATCAATCCGACGATATTGGCGCCACCGTAAGCAAGTGAGCTTCGGATCTACGCCCGAGCGTAATCTGCAAGAATCGGAATCGGCGAGACCATCGCCGCCGTCGCATCCTCTACGCCGCCGACGCCCTCTCATCGTTCTCGACGAGACTTGATTCCGCAAAGGAGGCCGGATCGCCACACAATCATGTCTTTTGGCGAGATCGATGTTTACATCGGTTTCACGAACCTGCCCAACCCACCCCAGCCGTGATGATAGAGGCGTAAGAATTTTCTGGTCCCTTTGTCCGTGGAGGCGCAGAATTCGGATCTCAGAAAACCCTAATCCCACCCAGCCCGCACTGGCGGAGATAGTGGAGAAACCCGAACTCAAGAAGACCTAGCGGTCAACGTCGAATGGAGGATCTCCCGAGGAGCCGAATCCCAGATCGACCCACCCGTGGAAGTCGAAATCCAGAGGAGCATATCAACTACACGATTCCAGCTCGATGATGCCGAATGCAGATGCCTTTCCTAAGGTACACACTAAAAAATATGATACCGCAAGGCTAAAGCGCAGATGCAATCCTCGAGACCATCAAAAGTTTCGATATGGTTGATCGCGAAGCCGCAGTACCTCAGAAGCACGCCACGCACTTTGCTTCGGATACGGGATCCGGATCCGCTCGCCGATGCTGGAGAAAACACCGACTCGGTGTGGAGGCAATTGGAACAAACGCCGACGCATTCGCATCCTCGATGAGTCGATGACGCCGAGATTCAAAGTTCTCCGTGGAATATGAAGAGGAGTACAACCCAAAGCTGCGTAAGAAGGAGAAGCCATGGATGAAGGATCCGGGAACACTCTCCCAAAGCGCAGGATGACATGGACGCCGGAGATAATCCCAAGTCCAAATGTCCGAAAGTACCGATCGTAGCTTGACTCGGAAACGGACCCAAAGCCGCCTTTGCTACCGGGCGCCGCTAAGAAGGCAAAGAAGAAGAACAAGAAAACAAGACCCCAAAAAGACCCTCCGATGAGGAGGTGATTGCCGAGGAATACGAAGAAGACTCGATGGAGCACTTATCCCAAACGAGCTGAAAAAGAAGCATCGGTGGATGGACACGGATCACCGAAGGTGCAGAAACTCATCGATGCCGCATTAACCACACCTATCCCTACAGCCGCAGAACTTACCAGATGAGCTGGATGAAAGGGCGCAAGCCCTAGAAGCGCTTGTCAACAACTCCTCGATGAAGCCAAAACATCGAGGTGGAGAAGAAACGCATGTCGAACAAGGAGTACATGTCTCGCTCACATCAAGACACGGAAGGCCACATAGATGACAACCAATTCCCACGGTCCGCGCTGCCCTTTTTGGAGATGAGATGGGAAGCCACGAAAGATAGCAACGGAGATTGGGTATACCCAACACCTAGTACAAAATACCGTGGCAGCCCGAGAAATTCTATCGCTAATCCAGACCAGAGGAGATCCGCTTTGGGTATCGTTACTCAACAAGGGACCGGAGCAGCAAAAGGTCGCCTGTCCGAAGTCAAAACTGGTCTCGATGTCGACCAATGTCGCACGGATCCGCATGGGTCATGAAGACCCCATTACGCCGGAGCAGTATTATCGCCCCGAATGACGAGAAGACAATTATTCAAGAACCGGATCTTCAGGACAGCATCACAAAACCACACGCGGTTGGGGCAGTGTCGCACCAGCGGCCGAGAAAGACGCCATCGCTGCCCTAAATCCGACGAGTCCTCCCCGACGAGAATCTAAGGATCGAAGGGGAGAAGATAAAGAGAACGCCGGAGGAGGATCGCCGAGAATGCCGCCCTAGACATGAGAACCGTCCGATTGAGCCTCACTATGGTGGGAACGACGGACGAAGGAACGACGGAAACCATGCAGTACAAGTCGGCAGGGGCTCGAAGTCAAGACCCTCCCCGAATCGAATAATGACGTTCCGACGGAGGCCGGCGATCACCGAAAACTACCCCGCTGCACCACCCTCTCCACCACACGCTTATCACAACGGCCCCCACGGAGGTCAAGGAGGACATGGCGAGGAGGTGGTGGCGTGTCAAGTCCGCTCCAAGGCACCGCAGCCACACCGCATTCGACGATCCCTATCCCCGAACGACACAAGGCATAGGATCAACTCCAACATAGAGGCTCAAGGCCATTTAAACGATGACGGTACATGGGCCCAAAGTGCTTCGACCACGCATCGAGCTACAAAGTTCCCTAAGGATTTGCTATCTCAAGACATATTCAAGCTTACGACGCCATTGCTCGCCGTACACCGTTACAGGATTTCTTCCAAGCTTGTCATCGCCAAAGGCGGAAACAGCCTGGTCGCAACCCGATATCTCCCACTCATGCCGAGGAAGACGCACGATCATGGCTCAATGAGCTTCCGCCAACACCATCCACAACTGGTATGATTTACAAAGTGCGCTTTTCGAATTTCAAGGCACATATCGGAGGCCCCAGACGGTTGGAGACCTACAGCAGCACCCGTAAAGTCGAGAAACTTGCCGATTACTCGGACGATGGATTGACACCAAGAACTCCTCAAGGAGTAAATGATCAAACTGCGATTGAAGCTTTATCGCAGTCTCCCAATTGGTTTATCGCCATCGCTGAAGTGTGACAAGGTTACGATCCGGGAGAAATGATAGAAACAATGAGCAAGTATGCGATGCCGACGACGATGCAGAGGGATTACTCAATGCCCTGGCAGCCTCACCGGCAAAACAACCAAAGCAACAAGCTCAAGCAAAAATACCTCAAGAAAAACCCAACACGGAGACAAATGGTAGTCACCAAGCTTCCGGTCCGAGGACGAGGAGGACGTGGCGAGGTCATGGCGGCCGTGGGACATCAAGGGTCCAAGGTAGAGGAGAGCAACAACCGTGCAAAACCTACACTTGGGCCGACATCGCTAATAACCCATGTGTGCATCATTTGACGCCAATGGGGCTCATCCCACACTAACGCTTGAATGTCGCTTTTAACGACGACATCAAGAGAGATGATACCGCTGCTACAAAGCCAAGCGGAAGAAGGGAAAGAAAATCCCGAAAAGACAAAGAGACCAAGGAAGATTCCGACATGGAGGAAGCCGACGCTCAAATCCCAAGTCGAAGGGAAGAAAACTTTTCCACCAAGAAGGACACTTATGTCACCTTCCTCGGATCTCAACCAGCAAAGGTCAAGAAAGCCTCCACGAGCTCAACGCAATAGTTCCGCTGTCCTCAAGATTCCGGACTGGTCAAGTAGCAATAACGTTTGACCGCTACTGATCATCCGCCTAAGCTACATAGGCGAGGAAAATACGCCTTAATCGCCAATCCGCTTATTGATGGTTATGGTTTCTCCAAAACCCTCATGGACGGTGGTAGCAGCATCAATATTCTCTATGTCGAAACGCTACGCCGGATGAAGATCTCTAAACACAGCTGAACCACACTCGGATCTTTCACGGAGTTGTCCTGTGAAGACAAGCTAATTCCTCGAGAGATCACTTTGATGTTACTTTTGGAACACCAAAGAATTATCGGACGGAGGCACTTTCCTTCAAGTGGTCCTGCTCAAGAGCGCATACCACGCTATATTCGGACGTCCGCCATCGGGCTTTTTATGGCTCGTCTGTTACATTTACAATATGATGAAAATTCCAGTCCCAACGGCGAATCACCATCGGGAGACCAAGAAGGCGCGAGTGCGAGGATGGAAATGCCGCTTTGCCAAGCCGCGGCCGCACGCCCAGAGTACCAGAGATCAAGAAGAGCATAGATCCGTCCGAGATGCTCACGAAGAAGGAGGTGACAAAGCCAACTGGAGTTCAAGGCATCAAGAGACGAAGACGACATGAAGGATGACGACCCTCCAAGGTGACCCAGATAGGCGAGGCCTAAGTAGATAGGAAAGCGCCGCCAAGTTCCTCCAAGCAAATCAAGATATCTTCGCATGGCAGCCATCCGACATGACCGAGTACCTAGGAACTTGCCGAGCACTCTAAATGTAAACCCGAACGCTAAACCCACAAACAGTCCTTACGATGGTTTGGTGATGAAAAGCGAAGGCAATAGCTAAGGAACTAGCGGCTCGAAAGTTAGCCGGATTCATAGAAGAGGTCATCCATACCGATTGGTCGGCCAACCCTGTAATGGTCCCTAAAAGGACACCACTGATTTAAGGATGTGTGTTGATTATACCGCTTTGAACAAGGCTTGTCCAAAGATCCGTCTTCGGCCTAGAATTGATCAAGTTATCGATTCTACGGCAGGCTCTAACTCCTCTGCTTTCTCGACGATATTCCTAAGTTATCACCAAATACGGATGAAGGAATCGACAAAGTCAAGACTTCATTCATAACCCCTTCTAACCTTCTGCTTTGTTACAATGCCCTTTGGGCTGAAGAACGCAGGAGCTACGCAGCAACAAGACGATGCAACTGCTTTCCATGACCAACTCGACGCAATGTACATGCATACGGATGATATCGCGGTCATGTCCAAAAAGAAGGAAACATTGATTTCGACTTGAGGAGACGCTCGCCAATCTAATAAAATACAACATCATGCTTAACCCAAGAAATGCTTCTTTGAATACCAGCCGGAAAATTGTTAGGTTTCATCGTGTCTCAAAGAGGCATAGAGGTGAACCGCGACAAGATCAAGGCTATTCTCAATATTTCAGCCAACTCGCCAAGGACGATAAAGATTAACTGTTGCATTGCTACGGTCACGATTTGTAAGTCGCTTGGTGAAAGAGCCGCACCATTATACAAACTCCTCAAGAAGACCAAAGATTTTGTCTGATCGACGGTGAAGCCGCACTACAAGACCAAGAAAGTACTCTCATCCGCTTCCTATCCTTGCAGCGCCGAACCTCAGAACCGATGTTGCTTTATATTGCTGCATAAATAAGGTCGTTAGTATCGCCATGGTGGTGGAGAGACCAGAGGAAAATCAGAACACCTGCAGCGTCCGACTTATTTTTTTGTCAACAGGTCTTGACAGAATCAAAACAATGATATCCGCACTATCAAAAGTTGGCTTACGGTGTTTTCCTAGCATCTCGTAAGTTACACTATTTTCGTGAGCATCCACTACTGGTGAGCAAAGCTCCCATGAGAGACATAATCAACAACAGCGACGCCACAGACGGTCGCCAAATGGGGCATAGAGCTCAGCTTTCGATATTGAGTATAAACCCTGACAAGAATCAAATCCTAGATCCTTGCCGACTTTGTCGCTGATTGGACAGAGACAAAGGAGAACATGGTCCTCCCCGAGTCGGAATATCGGACCCTCTTTTGATGGGTCTAAGGCTCGAGGGGGCTCGGGTCAAGCGTGGTGCTCAAATCACCCCAAGGAGATAAACTATTATACGTGTTGCAGATCCACTTCACAGATAAACAATATTGCCGAGTATGAAGCACCGCTAGATTGAACTGGATTGCTAAGGATATTGGCATCCGACGCTTGATGTGTTACGAGATTCGGATCTTGTTGCTCAAGAAGTCTCGGATATTTGTAATGCAATAAGCACATGGCAGCATATAAAGCTGTCGTGGATGATCTATCTAAATCGCTCAAGGGTTTGAAGTTCAACACATCCTCGAGCAGAAAATGAGGAAGCAGATGCACTATCTCTAATAGGCTCAGACGGAAAGAGGTCCCGATGGCGATTTTTAGAGCACCTCAAAGTTCCTCGATAAAGGGAGTAGATGAGGAATATCCGACCAACCGACTCACCTTTAATAGCGTTCGCTGTAATTCCCAGATGGACTCAACCCTACCTTGATTACTTGGTAGATGGAAAATTACCCAAGACGAGGTGCCGAGCCGCAGATTATCCGACGAGCAAAAGCCTATACTATTGTTAAAGGTGAGCTCCATAAACGGAGTGTTTCGGGTTTTCGCTACTGTATCTCCGAAGAAGGAGTGGAGATCTTAAGAGAAATCCATGAAGGCGAGTGTGGTCACCACGCTGCAGCCAAATCTTTAGTGGCAAAAGCTTTTGACATGGATTTTTCTAGCTTACAGCTGTGCAGATGCCGAACGATTAGTCAAGACATGCAAAGGCTGCCAAAAGTACGCCAAGCAAGCTCATGTTCCGCCGATCAGTCATGTAACAATACCTATAACATGGCCTTTTGTCTGGGGCTTGATATGGTAGGACCTTTAAACGAAAGCACCAAGTGGATTCACGCACCTCTTAGTGATGGTGGACAAATTCACAAAGTGGATCGAGGCTAAACCTGTCACTAGTTGTGATGGAGCAACAGCCAAAAGATTTGTCGAGGATGTTATAATCCGTATGGTTATCCGTGATAGCATTATCACGGACAATGGGAGTAACTTTTCTATGGGAGAACTGGCTGAATTCCTTGATGAGCAAAATATCCGCTTGACATTGCGTCAACAGACATCCACAAAGCAACGGACAAGTCGAAAGAGCAAATGGTTTAATTCTACAAGGCTTGAAACTAAGACTCAAGCACCACCGAGACGCATGGGGCTTGGGCAGAGGAACTACCTCTGTAATTTGGAGTTTGCAACAACTCCAACAGGTCAACAGGATATACACCTTTCTTCTTGGTCTATGGCGAGAAGCTTCTTCCTAGTGATTTAATTCATACTTCTCCTAGAGTGGTCACAGATATCAAGAGGATGCCGAGATTTCTCGACAAAATGATCTCGACTTAGTCAAGAAGTTCGCTGCTGTTGAAATGAGATCTACAGCCTATCGCCAGGTTACGCAAGTATCATAGCCGAGAGTCCGAACTAGATCTTTTAATAAAGGTGATTTGGTTCTCCGCTTGTGCAACAAAGAAAGCACAAACTTTCCCCACTATGGAAGGGCCCTTTAGTTAGTCGAGTATTGCACAATGGATCGTACTACTTAATCGACATGAGGCCACCAAAGAAAGACCTCGCTACTAAGAAGAGAAAGAGAGCCGGAGGCGACAAATCCGATGAGTTAGATGCACCATGGAATATTGCTCAGCCACGCCCTTTTATTCTTAGTTTATCCTTCTTTGTAATCATACATATGTACATGTTCGTGAGAAATAAAAGTTTTGGTTACCTCAAAGTTTTCCGAGAAGTTTTTACCATCTTATTTCCTAATGATCATGTCATAGTCGAAAATCCTAGAATGCTTGAAAGTACTTTATGCTCATGTTCGCTCGGTTTAGATTTCTAATTAAAACTGCTACCTTCGGTATAACTCTAAAAATTCTAGTCTTTACTTAGGTTATTTGTCCGATTGTCGGATGCGGTATTTTCCGAGTAGTGAATTGTTGGTACCGAAGCCGCTTTGTTTCCTAGTTTAAACTGGTTTAGCAATTGAGCTCGCTGTTTAAGAAAGTTTTCTACAAGGTTTAGCCGCTCACGAAGGGACGAGGCGAAAGCCGATAAACGATAAGTAGAGACGAAAATTCTAAGTGCTTATGCAAACATTTCAAGCACACAAAAGTCTAAAACAAAAGTGCTGAATAGATAAAAAACTTAGCACTAGCAAAAGTCATAGTACTTTATATTTACAAAACGCATCATGTTCTTTCACGTAGTAATACATAAGTTTGTGGTCTATGATGCAGGAGGAGATGAAGGATCTATCGTCGCTGGTCACTCCGCTTGATATCGCTCCGAGATGTCCGGATCCGAGGTGGTCCGCTCATCGCCGGAAACTTCTTCGCATCTTCCGGAGGAGGTGGCGAGTATCCACGCTGGTGAAGAAGGGATCTCGTAGCTGGTCGATCAGCCACGTGGCACCCATATCCGCGCAGAGTGCATGATGGCTTGAAGGTCCCGCCCTCGCCGCCTTCGCCTACCTTGCAGCACTTTAGTCACTTGCCATATTTCCATGTTTCCATGGTGGCTCATGACCATGGAGAGGGCATTCTGCTGCAGTCCGCCAGAGGGACATGTTCCAGCCCCTAACGAAGGCGGCATCTCCTTGGCCTTTCTCCCGACTGGAAGTCCGACATGCTTGGCATGTCCGAATCTCGAGAGACTCGCCAATATCCTCAAGGGATTGGTAGTCATGAAGAAGATCACCGACTTGGGTAAGCCGGTGAGTGCGGGCTCGACGAGGAGGAGTCCGCCAAGTTCAGAGGACCTATACACAAATGAAGATAAGGAAAACCGACATTGATAAAAGTCAAGAAATGATAAGTCGATAGATGGAACTTACCAAGAATGACGTCGCTAATCTTGGCTTTCCTCCCGGAGACTCGAGTTCAGCCCGAGTGCTTGGGAGATATCCTTCTCTCACAACCTCATTCTTGAGGTCCGAGATAACTTTATCTTGAGCGGCAATCTTGCGATCAAGGCTTTTCAAAGGGCCATGGAGGAGGATTCCAGACTTGAGCTATGCTCGCTTTATGATCCACCTTGAGCTTTTCCAGCTCTTGGCAAAGTCCTTTGTTCTCCACCACCAAGGTCTTGAGGTTCTCGCCTCTTCAATCATAGCGATGGATTGTTTCACCAACGTCAGAAGTCAAAAAAGAACAATAGTCAGTAAAATTACATTAAAAAGCAAAAGGCAAGGTTTGAATCTCAAATGTTTACCTTCTATTTCATCCTTGGCTACCTTGAGCTCAGTATTTTAAGCCGAGAGCTTTGATCTCTCCGCTTATTACGTATATTGGACAATAATTCCTGGTTATAGGAACATACTTTCAGAAGTCGTAATACCCAAAGTCGAAGTTACTTAAGACTGCTAATATTTTACTAAATATCAGCACGAGCCTTGGGGGCTACACTAGTTCGCTCTTTGGCATCCTAATGAAAGCATAAACTCGGATTCTATATCCTACTTCATGCTTGGGGCTAGAGGATATGATATAACATAATGTAAAAACAAGAGTTGGAATTCGACTTACATATTGCTCATGGGTGAGTTTGTCTAAACCCGCTGCTCACTTCAGCCGCCACCTTCTCAAGAGTAAGAGGGATCACCGAGCTGTTGGAAGCTCGCCAGCCCCGATCCTCTCGCTCAAGGCGGACTTGAGTAAGAAGGTCGGAGAACTTGACGCCCTTCCGCTTCTTGCGCCTCTTCGGGGATAGATGGCTTTTGTCCAGACTTGCCTGCCACCGCTAGATCTCCTCTCAGAGATTTCGGTCAGCCAAATTTGGCAAGACCCTGATTGTTGAGGAGGTTGTGAAGACTTCAGCCGAGGGATCATTACCCAAGAGGGTTCACCTTATCTTGAGCCGACGACCGGTGGTGACGCCAAGATGCACCTAAGGATCGCCGGCCCGCTTGAGGAGTCGGATCTTCCGCAATCACCGTAGAAGGGATGATCGCCGAGTTGCGTAGGTTGAGGGGCCGAGTCGGAGGAGCTACGCAGGGGAAGCTATTGTAAGCTTCTGCATGCGCAAGGGCTTCAAGAAGTCCCTTCCCTTGCCCTTGATGATTGATTTTGCTCGAGAAGGTAGTAAAGTCGAAACATTACATCTCGGAAAGAAACTTGAGTAAACAACAAAGGCGGAAAAGTTGTGATGTAGGTTACCTCTTCACGACTGCACCTCCTTTGTGCTAATCACATCGGAGCTTTGCGCCTTGAGCGCAAGATCCGGCAAGGGAACCACTTCCACCTCCCGAGAGAACTCCGAGGGTATCCTTCGAGCGGAGCAAGTTCCGACTGGGATGTCGCCAGCTGAAAACAAGAAAACGATCAGCATTGCAATGTAACTCAAGATAGAAACACATAAAAGATGTGATGATAAAAGCTACCGAACCACGGGTTTTCCGCCATGCATGTCCGCAGAAACCTCGAATCCGCCTCGATCCGCCTCCTTGATCATCCACTTGATCCGGGTTATGTAGCCCCGAGTGGTGTAGGCTTTGGGGCTGATGCGAGGAGTCGGTCAGGAAGACATGACGAATGCATCACCATCCCCGTGGTAATCAAGTGGCTGGATCCGCGTGAGACCCAAAGATCGACCAAGTCGGATCCCTTCGCACTATTGTGCTTGATCAGATATTCGATCCGCCTTAGCGAGGATCAGATCATCTCAGGAGAGCCGGAGCAGCCTCGCCCCAGAAGGTTGGGCCGTATGCGTCCATCGACAAAAGCCGCAAAGCGTAGCTTTGTCGGGATCCGAATATCCCGATGATAGAAAAAAGTGGCTGGCCATTGCTTGACCGAGTCACCGCAGAAATTTTGGGATATGCCCGTCTCGCCTAAGAGAAAACTAATGGTGCCGGTGATGTAAGGAACACCGCAAAGGATGGAATTCTCCACATGAAAGTAAAACCTAAGAGAAGCAACCGCCTAATGCCGAGAAAGTTTCTTGCAAAGCGCATAATATGCGCCATCTCTAGAATGGAGTTGGGAGGAAGATTGTGGAGTTGAACTCCATAGTGGTCAATCACCGCAGAAGAACTCCGAGGGAGGAAAGGACAAACCTCCGTCCAGATGGGTGCCGGCGGACGCGCCGCCCGTGCGGATTGGGGACGGTCCGCCGGAGCCGCTTCCGCTGCTGTCAAGCGTAGGAGCCCTCCTTCTCCACGCTTTGAGACCTGCTTGTCGAGAGCGCAGGGATCCAGATTCTCTAGTTTTTTTCTGTCACGCCGCTGCCGCTACCGCCGCCAAACCGAGGAAGAAGATGAAGCCATTTTCTCCGGTGGAAGGGTGACCTTAAAGGGCGTAAGTAGAGATTTGTGGAGGGAGAACAAGGAGGCTCATGCGCAGGAGGATTGGGAGGAAAGGAACGGCAAAGGACTGGTCGAAAGGAGAAGAAGAAATCAACCCCTTATGTCCACCTACCGCGCCAAGATTCGCAAACGCTACAAAGGTAACCGCCACGCCGTGGAAAGAATCGAAGGCCCATGCGACATTATTGTCGCCGATCTCCACGCACGCATTGAAACGACGCCGGTTCCGCGAAAATGGACCCACCAATGG
The DNA here is from genome assembly GCA_023614405.1 of Avena insularis. Lineage (NCBI taxonomy): Eukaryota > Viridiplantae > Streptophyta > Magnoliopsida > Poales > Poaceae > Avena > Avena insularis. The sequence continues at coordinate 223,364,358 of CM042684.1, read as the reverse complement.
TCGTGGTCGACGTAAACGCCCCAAATGACGGACTTGACCATGCTTCGCTGTGGCTAGAGACCAAATTCGCTTAGTTTAAAAGCGAGCCGGAAAATCCGAGTAACCAATTGCAAGGTCCAACTTATTTTTAAGACCCGGATCAGATCTTTTGTTGTGAAGTTTCAGAACCCTTCAAGATTCTGCAGTCAACATCAAGCTAGACGATGATAAATCCGACTTTGATCTTGAGGCCTCCGGCTGCTGTTGGGGATATACTTTCCGGTATCTCATAGTTCTCACACCAGGGTGGCCCACTTTGGGTTAGAGATTTGCTTCACGGCCATGTCAGGAGGAGAGAAGACGAGTCCAATCCGCCACGGAAGGCCTAAGACTTACCGACTTAGGCCCATAATGTTACTTGTAGTTCAAGATGTACTGTAATGTACTCTTAGTCGTAGCCTGATAGATCTCTGTAAACCCTAGGCCGGATATCTATATAAGCCGCCCTAGGGAGAGCCTTTAGGCACCAGATAACACCCAATACTTTAGACCCTCAACTCGCACAAAGCGAAACCCTTGTAACCTATATTCCGCTCGGCCAGACATCGGATTGCTAGTGAGTAGGATTCGTCCAAAGTCTGGATTCAAATCAAAACTTGTGTGCTCACCGTCCTGAATACCGCACGCCTCACCCCTTCTTCCGCACGCCGAGGACCCTCATGGCATTTGTCATCAATCCGACAACCGAACTTTAACAACATAAACAGATGAACTTGAATATATTTTGAAGGGTACAAAATAGAAATCCACATAGTTTAAGGGTCTAGATACTAAGAGAACTAAATATTATTAGTGGTCCGGCCAACACAAATGATTTAGGTCGGTCGTGGCTAGGAGTTGCTAATTCCAAGTAAGGGGACATTCAGCTGCTTTGACATACTCTCGTGAACTTGCCATAAAATGTTTAGCCTTTTGGTCGCCGAACACTTGTGTTTACTAGCTGGCTTTTACCGATGCCAACCGCATGCGTAATCAAGTCGGCAATCCTCGTTGACTCTTTCTTACAAAAGGGCACCTGAGCTCCCAAGTCGAGTGAGGAAAGGGTTATCCCGCTTTGATCTTCTTCATGACATGGCGGCTCATGTTGTCCTCGGTCTCCTTGTTAGAGTCCATCTCACTTGAATACACGTAATGTATGGAATACGAACCTAAAATGAGCAAAATAATAAATATATATTCCTTCCACCATTCCAAGTTACTTTCGATGCAATAACATGTCTATACAGTTCAAGTGCTCATTACGCCGCCTCCCCTCGCCTTCCTAAATTAATGTGGTTTGTGTTCTTGGTAACTTATTAATAAATAAATAACGTGGATTCATTCAGAACAGACTATATCTCTCCATGTACCGGTTCGTATGTTGCATCTAATCATTAGGACTAGATATTTTTATGACGCCTAGATAGATTAAGCTCGAGCAAAAAATATGAAACATGTAGAAATAGATGTACCTCCGCACACGAGTGAGCGTATTCGCTTAACTCCACGCCTCATTGCGCCATCGTCGCCGCCAAGACCGCAGGGTACATGGTCAAGGTTGAACTGCACGCCCTCCTCACTGTACGCGGATGCTCCTCCAGATTCCCTGAAGCACCCCCCGATGATGCCCGGACACTCACCCCCACGCACTGGTTTCATGGAGAAGGTTCGTGCAAGTACGTTCAAGATTCTGGTGTTTTGCTGGATAGGGAAGAGAGAGTAGTGAATGAGTGCGAATGGAGGTCCCGATAGGCTGGGTTTTTAATGTGGGAACGTTTAGGCCTTCTCGAGGGCCCTGATGCCTCTTCCTTCCGCAGCAATGCCACGGAAGGTTCGTGGTGAGGGCCCCATGAAGTGAGAGTGTAGGTTACCGCATGTATAGTACAAATGGTATAGTCGGTGGTTCATGGATGACCAGCTTGTCGTAGTAGACTTGTAGCCTTTGCATACTAGATTAAACATGACATGACCACTGACCACTTTTTCCATGGACGGCATTGTGTTCCTTCTGTAGAAGTCTCGTTGAGGGAGACGTCTGCTCTCAAGGTTGTCCTGAAGGGCACGACATGTGCAACGAGCCTTGTTGATCACACAGATCAACAGCAAAAGCGACGATCCGCGTGATACCGTGGACAACCAATCGTATGAAAGGCGTGAGTGGGCACAAGTTTGGGCTTCTACAAAAGCTTTTCGACATGGATTTTTCTGCTTACACTCATGTGATGTTAACGATTAGTCAAGACATGCAAAGGCTGCCAGCACGCCAAGCAAGCTCATGTTCCGCCGATCAGCTGCAAACAATACCTATAACATGGCCTTTATGTCCTGGGGCTTGATATGGTAGGACCTTTAAACGAAAGCACCAAGTGGATTCACGCACCTCTTAGTGATGGTGGACAAATTCACAAAGTGGATCGAGGCTAAACCTGTCACTAGTTGTGATGGAGCAACATCCAAAAGATTTGTCGAGGATGTTATAATCCGTATGGTTATCCGCATAGCATTATCATGGACAACGGAGTAACTTTTCTATGGAGAACTGGCTGAATTTCGCGATGAGCAAAATATCCGCTTGACATTGCAACAAGACATCCATAGGCTAACGGACAAGTCAAGAGAGCAATGGTTTAATTCTACAAGGCTTGAAACCAAGACTTGAAGCACCACCGAGACATGTGGGGGCTTGGGCAAGAGGAACTACCTCTGTAATTTGGAGTTTAAAACAACTCCGAATAGGTCAACAGATATACACCTTTCTTCTTGGTCTATGGCGCAGGCTTCCCTCCTAGTAATTTAATTCATACTTCCCTAGAGTGGTCACAGATATCAAAGAAGATGCCAGATTTCTCGACAAAATGATCTCGACCTAGTCGAAGAAGTTCGCATGCTGAAATGAGATCTACAACCTATCGCCAGGTTACGCAAGTATCACAGCCGAGAGTCCTAACTAGATCTTTTAATAAAGGTGATTTGGTTCTCCGCTTGTGCAACAAAGAAAGCACAAACTTTCCCCACTATGGAAGGGCCCTTTTAGTTAGTCAAGTATTGCACAATGGATCGCATTACTTAATCGATATGAGGCCACCAAAGAAAGACCCGCTACTAAGAAGAGAAAGAGAGGAGGCAATACAACCGATGAGTTAGATGCACTATGGAATATTGCTCACCATCCCTTTATTCTTAGTTTATCCTTCTTTGTAATCATACATATGTACATGTTCTGTGAGAAATAAAAGTTTTGGTTACCTCAAAGTTTTCCTGAGAAGTTTTTACCATCTTATTTCTTAATGATCATGTCATAGTCAAAAATCCTGCATGCTTGAAAGTACTTTATGCTCATGTTCGCTCAAGTTTAGATTTCACTTAAACTGCTACCTTCGGGTATAACTCTAAAAAATTCTAGTCTTTACTTAGGTTATTTGTCTGATTGCTGGATGCGGGTATTTTCCGAGTAGTGAATTGTTGGTACTGGAAGACGGCTTTGTTTCCGAGTTTAAACTGGTTTAGCAATTGAGCTCCGTTGCTCGGCAAAGTTTTCAGATGAAGGTTTAGCCGGCTCACGAAAGGGACGAGGCGGAAAGCCAGATAAACGATAAGTAGAGATTAAAATTCTAAGTGCTTATGCAAACATTTCAAGCACACAAAAATTCTAAAACAAAAGTGCTGAATAGATAAAAAAAACTTAGCACTAGCAAAAGTCACGGTACTTCATATTTACAAAACGCATCATGTTCTTTCACAGAATAATACATAAGTTTGTGGTCTATGATGCAGGAGGAGATGAAGGATCTACTGGCTCGCTGGTCACTCCGCCTTTGTATCATTCCGAGATGTCTGGATTCGAGGTGGTCCGTTCATCGTCGGAAACTTCTTCGGCATCTTCTGGAGGAGGTGGCGGAGTATCCACGCGGGTGAAGAAGGGCACCTCGTAGCTGGTCAGGTCAGCTACGTGGCACCCATATCTGGCGCAAGAGTGCATGGTGGCTTGAAGGTCCGCCCTAGCCGCCTTCGCTCACCTTGCAGCACTTTTAGTCACTTGCTATATTTCCATGTTTCCATGGTGGCTCATGACCATGGAGAGGGTATTCTCATGCTGCAAGCCAGAGGGACATGTTCCAGCCCTAACGAGCTGTGGCATCTCCTTGGCCTTTTCTCAAGACTGAAGTCCGGCATGCTTGGCATGTCCGAATCTGAGAGACTCGCCAATATCCTCAAGGGATCGGTAGTCATGAAGAAGATCACCGACTTGGGTAAGCCGGTGAGTGCGGGCTCTGACGAGGAGGAGTCCGCCAAGTTCAGAGGACCTATACACAAAATGAAGATAAGGAAAACCGACATTGATAAAAGTCAAGAAATGATAAGTCGATAGATGGAACTTACCGAGAATGACATCACAATCTTGGCTTTCTCCTCCCGGAGACTCTGGAGTTCAGCCTAGAGTGCTTGGGAGATATCCTTCTCTCTTCCAACCTCATTCTTGAGGTCCGAGATAACTTTATCTTGAGCGGCAATCTTGCGATCGCGCTCTTTAGTGGCCATGGAGGAGGATTCCAGGACTTGAGCTATGATCGTTTCATGATCCACCTTGAGCTTTTCCAGCTCTTGGCGAAGTCCTTTGTTCTCCACCACCAAGGTCTTGAGGTTCTCGGCCTCTTCAATCATACCGATGGATTGTTTCACCAACGTAAGTCAAAAAAGAACAACAGTTCGTAAAAATTCAAATTAAAAATCAAAAGGCAAGGTTTGAATCTCAAATGTTTACCTTCGGCTTCCTCCTTGGCTACCTTGAGCTCAGCATTTTAAGCCGAGAGCTTTGATCTCTCCACTTATTACGTATATTGGCCAATAATTCCTGGTTATAGGAACATACTTTCGTAAGTCGTAATACCCAAAGTCGAAGTTACTTAAGACTCCTGCCAATATTTTTACTAAATATCAGCACGAGCCTTGGGGGCTACACTAGTTCGCTCTTTACATCCTAATGAAAGCATAAACTCGGATTCTATATCCTACTTCATGCTTGGGGCTAGAGGATATGATATAACATAATGTAAAAACAAGAGTTGGAATTCGACCATATATTGCTCAAGGGTGAGTTTCTCTAAACCCGCTCATTTCAAATGCCACCTTCTCGCGTAGATAAGAGGAATCATCGAGCTGTTGGAAGCTCGCCACCCTGATCCTCTCGGGTCAGGAAGGCGGACTTGAGTAAGAAGGTCGGAGAACTTAACGCCCTTCGCTTCTTGCGCCTCTTCGGGATAGATGGCTTGTCCAGACTTGCCTGCCAGCCGCTAGATCTCCTTCAGATTTCCGGTCAGCCAAATTTGGCAAGACCCGGATTGTTGAGGAGGTTGTCGGCGAAGACTTCACCGAGGATCATTACCCAAGAGGGTTCACCTTATCTTGAGCCGACGACCGGTGGTGACGCCAAGATGCATCTAAGGATCGCGGCTCGCTTGAGGAGTGGATCTTCTCGCAATCACCGGAGAAGGGATGATCGCGGAGTTGCGTATGTTGAGGGCCGAGTCGAGGAGCCACAAGGAAAGCTATTGTAAGCTTCGTCGCGCAAGGGCTTCAAGAAGTCCCTTCCCTTGCCCTTGATGATTGATTTTGCTCGAGAAGGTAGTAAAGTCGAAACATTACATCTCGGAAAGAAACTTGAGTAAACAACAAAGGCGGAAAAGTTGTGACAGAAGGTTACCTCTTCATGATCGACCTCCTTGTGCTAATCAAGCATCATGGAGCTTTGTGCTTATTGAGCACAAGATCCGCAAAGGCATTCACTTCCACCTCCCGAGAGAACTCCGAGGGTATCCTTCGAGCGGAGCAAGTTCCGACTGGGATGTCGCAAGCTGAAAACAAGAAAACGATCAGCATTGTAATGTAACTCAAGATAGAAACACATAAAAGATGTGATGATAAAGCTACCGAACCACGTGGTTTTCTGCCGTGTGCATGTCCAGAGAAAGCTCTAGAATCCGCCTCTCGATCTGCTCCTTGATCATCCACTTGATCTGGGTTATGTAGCCCTGAGTGGTGTAGGCTTTGGGGCTGATGCGGAGGGAGTCGGTCAGGGAAGACGTGACGGAATGCATCACTATCCTCGCAGTATCAAGTGGTCGGATCCGGCGTGAGACCCAAAGACTGACCAAGTCGGATCTCTTCACCATTGTGCTTGATCGATATTCGATCCGCCTCTTAGCGAGGATCGATCATCTGTGAGAGCCGGAGCAGCCTCGCCCCTGGAATGTTAGCCGTATGGCGCTCCATCGACAAAAGTCGGCAAAGCAAGAGCTTTGTCGGGAGCCAAATATCCCGATGATAGAAAAAGTGGCTGGCCATTGTTTGACCGAGTCACCAGAAATTTTGGGATATGCCCGTCTCGCCTAAGAGAAAACTAATGGTGCCGGATGTAAGGAACACCGGCAAAGGATAGAATTCTCCGCATATGAAAGTAAAACCGAAGAGAAGCAAACTCGCCTAATGCCGAGAAAGTCTCGCAGCGCAGATATGCGCCATCTCTAGAATGGAGTTGGGAGGAAGATTGTGGAGTTGAACTCCATAGTGGTCAATCACCTGAGAAGAACTCCGAGGGAGGAAAGGACAAACCTCCATCCGTATGGGTGCCAAGTGGACGCCGCCACTGCTCAGATTAGGGACGGTCTCACCGAGCCGCCCGCCAATTGTCGGCGTAGGAGCCCCTCCTTCTCCATGTTCTTGAGACTGCTTGTCGAGAGCACAGGGATCCAGACTTCAGAGTTTTCTTTCTTCTGTCGCTTCCGCCTGCCGCTGCCGCTGCCAAACTGGAGGAAGAAGATGAAGCCATTTTCTCCGGTGGAAGGGTGACCTTAAAAGGGCGGCGCTAGGAGCTTTGTGGAGGGAGAACAAGGAGGCTCTGTGCGTGCAGGAGGATTGGAAGGAAAGGAATGGCAAAGGACTGGTCGAAAGGAGAAGAAGAAGTCCGAACCCCTTATATCCACCTACCTACGCTAAGATTCGTGCAAACACTATAGTGTAACCGCCACGCGTCGTGGCAAGAACTAGGAAGGGCCCATGCGATTATTGCCGCCGATCTCCACGCACGCATTGAACGGGCGCTTAGGTTCACGAAACCGCTGACCCACCAACGGGTCGTGGACGTAAACGTCTGCCGATGACGGATTTGACTGACCATGCCCTCGTCGTATGCTCGAGACCAAATTCTGGCTTAGTTTAAAAGCGAGCTGGAAAATCCGAGTAACCAATTGCAAGGTCCGACTTATTTTTAAGACCCGGATCGTATCTTTTTGTTGTGAAGTTTCAGGAACCCTTCAAGATTCTCGTGTCAAGATCAAGCTAGACGATGATAAATCCGACTTTGGATCTTGAGGCCTCCGGCCGTCATTGGGGATATACTTTCCGGTATCTCATAGTTCCTCACCACTGTGGTGGCCCACATTGGGTTAGAGCTTTGCTTCACCAAGGCCCCCCAAATGTGAGAGAAGACGGATTCCAATCCCGCCACGGGAAGGCCTGTAAGACTTACCGATTTAGGCCCATAATGTTACTTGTAGTTCAAGATGTACTAATGCACTCTTAGTCGTAGCCGGATAGATCTCTCTTGTAAACCCTAGGCCGGATATCTATATAAGCCGTCCTAGGGAGAGCCTTTAGGGAACCAGATAACACCCAATACTTTAGACCCTCAACTCGCACAGGCGAAACCCTTGTAACCCATATTCCGGCTCTGCCATATTGCTGGATTGCTAGGAGGAGTAGGATTCGTCCAAAGCCATGGATTCAAACTGGGTAAACTTGTGTGCTCACCGCCCTAATACCGCATCTCACACCCCTCTCTTCCGCACGCCTCGAGGACCCCCTCATGGCGTACTTGTCATCAATCCGACGACAACCGGAACTTTAACAACATAAACAGATGAACTTGAATATATTTTGAAGGGTACGAAAATAGAAATCCACATAGTTTAAGGGTCTAGATACGGTAAGAGAACTAAATATTATTAGTGGCCGGGCCAACACAGCGACGAGGTTGGTCGGCTAGGAGTTGCTGATTCCTAAGTAAGGGGACACTAGGCCGTTCTTGACATACTCCCTCAGGAACTTGCCATAAGCAAATAGGTTTAGCCTTGGTCGCCGATTTGTGTTTACCGTCGGGCTTTTACCGATGCCAACCGCATGCGTAATCAAGTCGGTAATCCTCAAGTTGACTTTTCATGTAAAGGGCACCAGATCCCCAAGTCGAGTGAGGAAAGGGATTATCCCGCCTTGAGCTTCTTCATGACATGGCGGCTCTTGTTGTCCCTGGTCTCTTGTCATAGTCCATCTCACTTGAATACACTGTAATGTATGGAATACAAACCAAATGAACAAAATAATAAATATATATTCCTTCCACCATTCCAAGTTACTTTCGATGCAATAACATGTCTATACAGTGTTCAGCAGCTTCATTACGGCCGCCTCCCCAAATCGCTTCCTAAATTAATGTGGTTTGTGTTCTTGGTAACTTATTAATAAATAAATAACGTGGATTCATTCAGAACAGACTATATCTCTCCGTGTACCGGTTCGTATGTTGCATCTAATAATTAGGACTAGATATTTTTATGACGCCTAGATAGATTAAGCTCGAGCAGAAAATATGAAACATGTAGAAATAGATGTACCTCCGGGTACACGAGCGAAGCGTGTTCATCGAACTCCACGCCCTCATCGGTGCCTTCGAAGTCGCCAAGACCGGGCGGTACATGGTCCCCCAAGGGGTTGAACTGCACGTCCTCCTCGGCCTGTGCTACGTGATGCTCCTCCAGATCTGCCGCGTGAAGCACCACCCCGGCGATGATGCCCGGACACTCACCCCCACGCACTGGTTTCATGGAGAAGGTTCGTGCAAGTACGTTCAAGATTCTGGTGATTTGCTGGATAGGGAAGAGAGATTAGTGAATGAGTGCGAATGGAGGTCCTGATAGGCTGGGTTTTTAATGTGGGAACGTTTAGGCCTTCTCGAGGGACCCAGTTGACAGCTCTTCCGGCTGCAGCTGCCACGTGGAAGGTTCGTGTGGTGAGGGCCTGATGGAAGTGAGAGTGTAGGCGCGCTGCATAGTACAAATGGTATAGTCGGTGGTTCATGGATGACCAGTTGTCGTGTAGTAGACTTGTAGCCTTTTCATACTAGATTAAACATGACATGACCACTCGACCACTTTTTCCATGGACGGCATTGTGTTCCTTCTTGTAGAAGTCTCGTTGAGGGAGACGTTCGTGCTGTCTCGCGTGGTCCTGTGAAGGGCACGACATGTGCAACGAGCCTCGTTGGATCACACAGGATCAACGGTTGGTGCGCACGATCCGCGTGATAGCTGTGACAACCAATCAGGGCGTAGCAGACAGAGTGGGCACAGGTTTGGGCTTTTACAAAACAGAGAGAGAGAGAGAGAGGATGTTTGTTGTTATACTAAAACCACAAACAAACATGGATCAACCACTAGAGTCATTGCATGTGTGTTCTTATACTAAAACCAACATGGATCCACCAGTGGTCATTGCATGTGTGTTATTTCCACAAACCACTTATTGATCCATTACAGTCATTGCATGTGTGTTATTTCCACAAACCACACATGGCTCAACCACTAGAGTCATTGCATGTGTGTTATTTCCACAAACCACACATGGATCAACCACTAGAGTCATTGCATCTGTGTTATTTCCACAAACCACACATGGATCAACGACTAGAGTCATTGCATGTGTGTTCTTATACTAAAACCAACACTAGAGTCATTGCATGTGTGTTCTTTTCACAAACCACACATGGATCCACCACTATCATTGCATGTGTGTTCTTTCCACAAACCACACATGGATTAACCACTAGTCATTGCATGTGTGTTCTTTTCCACAAACCACAAATGGATCCACCAGTGGTCATTGCATGTGTGTTCTTTCCACAAACCACATATGGATCAACCAGAGTCATTGCATGTGTGTTCTTTCCACAAACCACACATGGATCAACCACTAGAGTCATTGCATGTTTGTTCTTATACTAAAACCACAAACCAGCACTAGAGTCATTGCATGTGTGTTCTTTTCCACAAACCACACATGGATCCACTAGACTCATTGCATGTGTGTTCTTTTCCAGAAACAACTTATGGATCCACTAGTGGTCATTGCAAGTGTGTTATTTCCACAAACCACATGTGGACCCACTAGAGTCATTGCATGTGTGTTATTTCCACAAACCACACATGGATCAACCACTAGAGTCATTGCATGTGTGTTATTTCCACAAACCACACATGGATCAACCACTAGAGTCATTGCATATGTGTTATTTCTACAAACCACACATGGATCAACCACTAGAGTCATTGCATGGTTGTTCTTATACTAAAACCAACACTACACCAATGCTTGTGTGTTCTTTTCACAAACCAAACATGGATTAACCACTAGAGTCTTTGCATGTGTGTTATTTCCACAAACCACACATGGATCAACCAGTGGTCATTGCATGTGTGTTCTTTTCCACAAACCACACATGGATCCACTAGTGGTCATTACATGTGTGTTCTTTCCACAAACCACATATGGATCAACCAGAGTCATTGCATGTGTGTTCTTTCCACAAACCACATATGGATCAACCACTAGAGTCATTACATGTTTGTTCTTATACTAAAACCACAAACCAGCACTAGAGTCATTGCATGTGTGTTCTTTTCCACAAACCACACATGGATCCACTAGACTCATTGCATGTGTGTTATTTTCCACAAACAACTTACGGATCAACCAAAGGTCATTGCATGTGTGTTCTTTTCACAAACTACATGTGGACCCACTAGAGTCATTGCATGTGTGTTCTTATCACAAACCACATATGGATCAACCAGTGGTCATTGCATGTGTGTTCTTTTCCATAAACCACTTATGGATCCATTATAGTCATTGCATGTGTGTTATTTCCACAAAGGGTTCATGGATCAACCACTGGAGTCATTGCATGTGTGTTATTTCCACAAACCACACATGGATCAACCACTAGAGTCATTGCATGTGTGTGTTCTTTTCCACAAACCACACATGGATCCACCACTAGAGTCATTGCATGTGTGTTCTTATACTAAAACCAACACTAGAGTCATTGCATGTTTGTTCTTTCAGAACCACTAATGGATCAACCAGGGTCATTGCATGTGTGTTATTTCCACAAATCACACATGGATCAACCAGTGGTCATTGCATGTGTGTTCTTTCCACAAACCACATATGCATCAACCAGAGTCATTGCATGTGTGTTCTTTCCACAAACCACACATGAATCAACCACTAGAGTCATTGCATGGTTATTCTTATAATAAAACAACCAACCAGCACTAGAGTCATTGCATGTGTGTTCATTTCCACAAACCACACATGTATCCACTAGACTCATTACATGTGTGTTCTTTTCCACAAACAACTTATGGATCAACCACTGGTCATTGCATGTGTGTTTTTTTCACAAACCACATGTGGACGCACTAGAGTCATTGCATGTGTGTTCGTATACTAAAACTAGCACTAGAGTCATTGCATGTGTGTTCTACCCACAAACCATACATGGATCCACCACTGTCATTACATGTGTGTTATTTCCACAAACCACACATGGATCAACCACTAGAGTCATTGCATGTGTGTTCTTATCACAAACCACATATGGATCAACCAGAGTCATTGCATGTGTTTTCTTTTCCATAAACAACTTATGGATCCATTACAGTCATCGCACGTGTGTTATTTCCACATACCACACATGGATCAACCACTAGAGTCATTGCATGTGTGTGTTATTACCACAAACCACACATGGAACACCCACTAGAGTCAATGGATGTGGGTTATTATACGAAAACCAACCTTCGAGTCATTCCATGTGTGTTCTTTCCACAAACGACTTATGGATCCATTATAGTCATTGCATGTGTGTTATTTCCACAAACCACACATGGATCAACCACTAGAGTCATTGCATGTGTGTTATTTCCACAAACCACACATGGATCAACCACTAGAGTCATTGCATGTGTGTGTTCTTTTCCACAAACCACACATGGATCCACCACTAGAGTCATTGCATGTGTGTTATTATACTAAACCAACACTAGAGTCATTGCATGTGTGTTATTTCCATAAACCACACATGGATCCACAATGGTCATTGCATGTGTGTTCTTTCCACAATCCACATATGGATCGCCAGAGTCATTGCATGTGTGTTCTTTCCAAAAACCACACATGCATCAACCACTAAAATCATTGCATGTTTGTTCTTATAACAAAACCACAAACCAGCACTAGAGTCATTGCATGTGTGTTCTTTTCCACAAACCACACATGGATCCACTAGACTCATTGCATATGTGTTCTTTTCGACAAACAACTTATGGATCAACCAGTGGTCAATGCATGTGTGTTCTCTTCACAAACCACATGTGGACCCACTAGAGTCATTGCATGTGTGTTCTTATACTAAAACTAGCACTAGAGTCATTGCATGTGTGTTCTATCCACAAACCACACATGGATCCACCACTGTCATTGCATGTGTGTTCTTTCCACAAACACACATGGATCAACCACTAGATTCATTGCATGTGTGTTATTTACACAAACCACATATGGATCAATCAGTGGTCCTTGCATGTGTGTTCTTTTCCATAAACCACTTGTGGATCCATTACAGTCATTGCATGTGTGTTATTTCGACAAACCACACATGGATCAACCACTAGAGTCATTGCATGTGTGTTATTTCCACAAACCACACATGGATCAACCACTAGAGTCATTGCATGTGTTTTATTTCCACAAACCACATATGGATCAACCAGTGGTCATTGCATGTGTGTTCTTTTCCACAAACCACACATGGATCCACCAGTGGTCATTGCATGTGTGTTCTTTCCACAAACCACATATGCATCAACCAGAGTCATTGCATGTGTGTTCTTTCCACAAACCACACATGGATCAACCACTAGAGTCATTGCATGGTTATTCTTATACTAAAACCACAAACCAGCACTAGAGTCATTGCATGTGTGTTCTTTTCCACAAACTACACATGGATCCACTAGACTCATTGCATGTGTGTTCTTTTCCACAAACAACTTATGGATCAACCAGTGGTCATTGCATGTGTGTTTTTTTCACAAACCACATGTGGACCCACTAGAGTCATTGCATGTGTGTTCGTATACTAAAACTAGCACTAGAGTCATTGCATGTGTGTTCTACCCACAAACCATACATGGATCCACCACTGTCATTACATGTGTGTTCTTTCCACAAACCACACATGGATCAACCACTAGAGTCATTGCATGTGTGTTCTTATCACAAACCACATATGGATCAACCAGTGGTCATTGCATGTGTGTTCTTTCCATAAACCACTTATGGATCCATTACGCCATTGCACGTGTTATTTCCACAAACCACACATGGATCAACCACTAGAGTCATTGCATGTGTGTGTTATTTCCACAAACCACACATGGATCAACCACTAGAGTCATTGCATGTGTGTTCTTATACTAAAACCAACATTAGAGTCATTCCATGTGTGTTCTTTCCACAAACGACTTATGGATCCATTATAGTCATTGCATGTGTGTTATTTCCACAAACCACAAATGGATCAACCACTAGAGTCATTGCATGTGTGTTATTTCCACAAACCACACATGGATCAACCACTAGAGTCATTGCATGTGTGTGTTCTTTCCACAAACCACATGGATCCACCACTAGAGTCATTGCATGTGTGTTATTATACTAAAACCAACACTAGAGTCATTGCATGTGTGTTATTTCCATAAACCACACATGGATCCACAATGGTCATTGCATGTGTGTTCTTTCCACAATCCACATATGGATCGCCAGAGTCATTGCATGTGTGTTCTTTCCAAAAACCACACATGCATCAACCACTAGAATCATTGCATGTTTGTTCTTATACCAAAACCACAAACCAGCACTAGAGTCATTGCATGTGTGTTCTTTTCCACAAACCACACATGGATCCACTAGACTCATTGCATATGTGTTCTTTTCGACAAACAACTTATGGATCAACCAGTGGTCAATGCATGTGTGTTCTCTTCACAAACCACATGTGGACCCACTAGAGTCATTGCATGTGTGTTCTTATACTAAAACTAGCACTAGAGTCATTGCATGTGTGTTCTATCCACAAACCACACATGGATCCACCACTGTCATTGCATGTGTGTTCTTTCCACAAACACACATGGATCAACCACTAGATTCATTGCATGTGTGTTCTTTACACAAACCACATATGGATCAATCAGTGGTCCTTGCATGTGTCTTCTTTTCCATAAACCACTTATGGATCCATTACAGTCATTGCATGTGTGTTATTTCGACAAACCACACATGGATCAACCACTAGAGGCATTGCATGTGTGTTATTTCCACAAACCACACATGGATCAACCACTAGAGTCATTGCATGTGTTTTATTTCCACAAACCACATATGGATCAACCACTAGAGTCATTGCATGTGTGTTCTTATACTAAAACCAACATTAGAGTCATTGCATGTGTGTTCTTTCCACAAACCACTTATGGATCCATTACAGTCATTGCATGTGTGTTATTTCCACAAGCCACACATGGATCAACCACTAGAGTCATTGCATGTGTGTTATTTCCACAAACCACACATGGATCAACCACTAGAGTCATTGCATGTGTGTTCTTTTCCACAAACCACATGGATCCACCACTAGAGTCATTGCATGTGTTCTTATACTAAAACCAACACTAGAGTCATTGCATGTGTGTTCTTTCCACAAACCACACATGGATCAACCAGTGGTTATTGCATGTGTGTTCTTTTCCACAAACCACACATGGATCCACCAGTGGTCATTGCATGTGTGTTCTTTCCACAAACCACATATGGATCAACTAGAGTCATTGCATGTGTGTTCTTTCCACAAACCACACATGGATCAACCACTAGAGTCATTGCATGTTTGCTCTTATACCAAAACCACAAACCAGCACTAGAGTCATTGCATGTGTGTTCTTTTCCACAAACCACACATGGATCCACTAGACTCATTGCATGTGTGTTCTTTTCCACAAACAACTTATGGATCAAATAGTGGTCATTGCATGTGTGTTCTTTTCACAAACCACATGTGGACCCACTAGAGTGAAGGGAATATGCCCGAGAGGCAATAATAAAGTGGTTATTATCTTATTCCATGTTTATGATAAATGTTTATTTTGCATGCTATAATTGTATTAATTGGAAACGTTAATACATGTGTGTTTAATAAACAAAATACAAAGTTCCTAGTACTGCCTCTCATATAAACTAGCTTATTGATTAACAAGATGATCAAGGTTTCCTGATCATGGACATTGGAAATTGTTAATAACGATGTCACAACATTGGTGGAATGATGTGATGAACATTCATCCGAAGTATAGCATTACGATCAGAGTCATTATGTTTATATTGTTGTAACATCATACGAAGTAATCTTAGTCCTTAGACCATGAGACCATGTTAATTGCAAACACCGAAGAGTATCTTGATAACATCAAACTTCACACCGTAATAGGTGACTATAAAGGTGGGTTCAAAGCTACGAAGGTGTTATGTTGAGGCTCATGGATCAAGAGGGATTTGTCTATCCCGATGACGGATAGATATACTCTGGGCCCTCTCGGTGATATCACATTGAAATAGCTTGCAAGCAAGTGATGCGATCACTAGAATGTTATATCACAGGAACGAGAAAAGAGTGCATGAAGGTAACGAGATCAAACTAGGTATTTGGACGCCAATGATCGAATCTCGGACATGTAATATATAGTGAGACAAAGGGATTTAGTTACTTAATATTAAAGGTTCACGATCACAATAGTCATCGCTGAATATGTGGGAGCTGCACGATCTCCGTGTCCCGGCTGATTATTGATCTAGAGGGTCTCGATCATGTCGCATTATTCACGAACAGAGAGTGACACACTTAAGGGATACCTACACCATTTGGAGCAAATATGTTTCATATAAAGATTTAGAAAGCGCTTAGAATTATTTCAATATATAATCAAACTTTTAGTGAAATTGCTGAAATTGGTTCGCATGTAATATTGAAATGTTACAAGGGTTTTATGTGAATGTTTGTTAATTAAAGTAATTAACAAAATTTGAATAAAATTAATAAAAGAGTTTTATTAATGAGAGAGCATTAAATTTGGAGGAATTTAATGCATTTAAAGTGGAGACTTTAAAAGAGAATGTGAAGGGGCATTTAATGTGGAGGGGGTTACCACCACATGAATGGGGGAGGTGAAGGGACACCCTCCCCTACTCCTATAAAGGCCCCCTCTCACTCCTTCTTCCTCACACCTCCTCGTGAAGGATCTCTCTCCCCAGAATTATTCCCCCATGGTCTTGGATTAGCGAGATACATGTTCCTTGGCTTTATCTCGAAAGGAGTTATTGCTTCGCTCTTTGCTGCAGCGAGGGACGGAGGTTGTCGGGTACCGGACGCAAAAGCGATCACGGATGCACCGCCGCTTTGCGTTGCAAAGGTGGACTTGGTGGTGCTGGACTTGTCGGAGCTGGATCTGATGGACGGCCGGAGCCGGACTGCCGGACTTCATCACGATCTTGAGATCGGAAAGTGTATGTATACAGCATCCTCGATTTCCATCTCGTTAACAAAGCTTTGTTGTCTTCGAGGGTAATTTTTATATGTTTGTATATCAACCCTTTGCTCTGGATGTTGTAGATAGATCTTGGCGATAGTTCCCATCGAGGAAATTTTTGTTTTCTATGCGTAACCCAGATCAAAAGCCCTAAGCCAATGTAAAATTTGCAATTGATAAATTAGAGGCGCTTTAGTTTAGATCGTTGCTGGGCTAGTGTCATGATATGGTAATGTTGTAAGTTGATGTATAGTTGATACTCTTACAACACACTCAACGTAAGTTCCATAGACCTTGGCCTTACACACAAAGGAATGATAGAGATCATACCACGATGCAAATGATAGAGATCAAATGCATGGACCATATCATCTCACTTTACACATTAGATGTTTGCATCTTATATTGTTTGTTTGGCGTTTTAGTAGCATTATAAGATGATCCCTCATTTAAATATCAAGATAAAATGTGTTCTTCCTTAAGTATGCACCGTTCTATGGATCGTGTTCCGAGACATCATGTGATGATCGGGTGTACTTGACTCTATGCTTTCATAAAACGGGTGTAAGACAGTTTTACACACACGAATACTAAGGTTCTTACTTACAGCCTAGCATGTACGTATACGGCCTCTAACACCCAATCAAAGGTTAAGCATGAGTCATATAGTTGATGTGATGCCCATATTGATGTTTCGCTATTGAAGCTACACCAACTCACGTGATGATCGGATTTGGTGTAGTGGATTTGGTTCATGTAATCACCAAAAAGGCACGAGGGATGTTGTTTTTGAGTGGGAGTTCATTTCAATTTGATTAGTCGAACTCAATTTGTCATAAACTAAATCGAAGTGAATTTGCATAATTTTTTGTAGTCATTGGCATATGTTTACTACCTTATGCTTAGTTTTAATTGAGATAATAGAACTATAGAATTCTGGATATTTACTTTATGAACTGGTATCGTATTATTTTGAATGTCAATTTAAAGTTTAGAAGTCCTATTGCAAACTTTCAGCCAACTCTATTTAGTTCGTGAAGTTTAATAAGTGTTTTAAATCAAGAGTAAGAATTCCAATGTTAGTATCTAAAGTATCATGTTTGTTTCATGATTCTTGATATTCAAAAGTTGTTTTAATATCAAGGTTATCTAGGAGCTGAAAGAATTGTTTCAGAAACCATAATGTGTGAATGATATTGTGATATCTGAAACAAAGTTTTTGGTTGCATTATGATAGAGTGTAATTTAGCAAAATACATGTTCTCATATTGTATGATAATTTGTGAAGGATGGAGATGCTAAGCATCCTAATCTCCCAAAAGGATTCAGAACTAAAATTATACTCACATTCTTCCTTATAAGCTTATAGTAGCTCGATCATGCAAGTTGTCATGATAAGGATGAATAGAATATGTAAGAAATGTTTAGTACACTAAAGATTACTAAAGCATGGATTTTTGAAAGAACACCAAACATTTGATGATGGTGATTCACTTAAAGTGCAAGTCCAAAGGTATTAGTATTTGAATATATACGCTTTTGTACTATGTGTCATGTGAATGACACTACGTTGATGTTGATAGATTCTTTTAAAAGGAAAAGGAATTGCTGAAAGAGAATCTATAAAATATTTGGTAGAAAAGAAAAGGTTGGAAATGTCCAGCTTAGATATATAGAAGATATACATGTTATGGTTGTATTCCTTGCTTGTTAAACAATGTGGTTCTTAGGTATCGATACCGTATTGGATACCTAATTAGTTGGTATGAAGTGTCATACAGACAACGCAATTCATGAACCGCAATGGCCTAAGTAATCGGCAAGAGAATAAGTGATGATGTTCATCGAAACAAATAAAGTGTTAATGTGTTTTTCGTCGCCAAACCTAGCCTTCAAGATTTGTTTTAATAATTGCTATTTTGTTCCGGATTATGAGAACAATGGTTGTTCAAATATTTACCGTATTCCATAAAGGATGGATGAACTTTACAAGTCTAGTGGGAGAAATCACATCCATAAACACTATTGCTAAAATGTCACAAGACAAATGATTGAAAGATCACTTATGAAGTGACATCGCTGTTTAAATTATATTGGAAAGAAAACATGAAGAAACTCCATGTTGATGGATTTTGGAGTCTTTGATTTTGATCAATTGACGCCAGGAAAATTTCCTCGAGATAATTGAAACTCCGCCCATAGGCCAAAGAGGAACGGATGACTAACTTATTGGATATTATGCATGTTGATGTATATAGTCCATTATGTAGCCATATGCGATGGATCTTTTGCTTCATATGCTTTCTCCGTAAATTTATGAATATATCTATATTTATTTAATAAGGAAGAAGTATGAAACATTTGAAAATTGTTCAAAGACTTTCAAGATGAAGTGAAAATCATTGTAACAAGAAAATAAAAGAGTTTATGATTTGATCATAAAGGAAGATATTAGAGTTACATGTTTAGCAAAACACCTAAGGTTTGAGGAATTGTCCATGATTTGTGTTTTCCGATAAACCATAGGAGTATGGCATATTCGAGAGATGAAATCAAACCATGTTTGACATGGTAAGATCAAAGGTGTCATTTATAAAACTGCCATTATGTTTTAAGGATTAAAGATTTAGATACTACCGCTTACACCTAAAAGAGCACCATTGTGATCCGCTGATATGACACCATATAAGTTATGGTTTGGGATAAAACCCGAATTGTCTTTTCTTAAATTTTGGTATGCTATGCATAAGTAAAATGTTTACAACCAATGTTGGATAAGCACGTCTTTGTAGGTTATCCCAAAGAATTTGCTGGGAATTTCTCCATAACACCAAGGACAAAAGAGTTTGTTACTTGAACGCCAAGTTTCTTGAGAAGGAATTTTTCACGAAAAGTTAAGGGAGGACAATAGAACTTGGATAAGGTTGTTGAACTCTTATCTATATAAAAAGTGCTAAGTAGCACAACAATGAAAGTGTCCCTGGCGCCACACCTCATGGCTCTCGTGATTACAAAGGTTGTGATCTCGGAGATTAGAGTTCCTATTGAACCGTGGGTCGCTAAGAATCAAATAGTGTGATTTGATAAGCAAGTCATTATTGTTTTGACAATGATGAACCGACTACATGCAAAGAAGTTTATGATGGGCCCGACCCATAAAATGACTAGAAGTCATAGAACTGTGATAGTATCCATACACGAAATCATGTTTCGAACTTGGAAGACCTCCGAAAGGAGTGAAGCCTATCGGGTCGTGTTTGGATCATAAAGAAATAGACATGGATGTTTAACATCTATGAAATATTTGACATGCCAAAGAAGTTTACTACAATGTTCAAGGAGTTGACTATGACAATATTTGATCTTCATAGCGATATTTAGTCTTGACGGATTAATGTAGCAACCACTACATATAATTTGATGTATGGTGTTGAACAAACAAAACCAATGTTCTTCATTAGAATGGTTACCTAGGACATGTACAAGACATGGTCCGAAGGGTTTTGTTAATTCAAAGGGTGCTAAAAGGCATGTAAACTTCAATCGCTCAAGTAAGAAGTGGAGTTGGAATCTTCACCATGATGAAACCGTTAAAAGAGTTTAAATTCAAATGAGATGATGAAGATGCTTGCATTTACAAGAAATTAATGGAGCGCTGAGACATATTTCTAATACATTATGTAGAGAATATATTGTTGATTGGAAATGATGTATCTTGTGTCGATGGGTTAAGAATTTCATTAAAATAAGATTTCGATGAAAGACTTGGGCAAACTGAATATTTGGCATCAATATCTATATGGATAGATTGAGGCACTAATATGGTTGTGCAGACATACATATATGTTGAGATATATTGAAAGGGTTCAATATGGAAACAACAAGAAAGGTTCTTGCTGTATGGAAAGGATTGTATCAAAATTCAAGTGTTTTAACACTTGGTGAGTAAAATCACATGATGATTTTGATCGATTATACCATGATATGTATATATCCAGATATGTCCCATGCTCTAAAATGTTATGAGTGATATACCGTAATGATTCATAAGATGATCATTGGATGATAGTAAAGATATTCTTATGAGCTTTGGAAGAACTAAGAATATATCATGTATAAGGACAAATAGTTAAAAGTAGTTCATTGTAAAGTGTTACATTGATACTAGTTTTGTCACAAGATACAAATTAAATTTATCTCAATTTAGACTATGGGTGGCACAATGTAATGAAAGGATGTTCCATGATGGATTTGGATGAGTTCAAAAGTTGAAACATTGTGACGGATACTACAACAAAAGGTTAAGTATATGACCCATTAAAGAGTAGCAGCATAGGAGGGAATTTGTGTTATGTAGTTTGTTATCAAATAGGTGGTTCAAAGTGGGCTAATACTATGAAGATATATTGTATCACAATAATATCAACATATTTTAACCCAACGAACTAAAGGTCTCACCAAAGGACCAAAATTTATACAATGCCATCTCATTTGAGAATGAGTGATGCGAGAGACGCAAAGACATGCAATACACACGACCTAAAACCGTCGATCCGAGATTATGTTAACCACTAGTGTTCCAATCGCAAGATATGCAACAACCGTAAAGCCATAGCTGTTCAATATGCAAAGCTTTTCAAACTAGATTATTGACTCTTTGCAAGGGAGACTGAAGGAATATGCCCGAGGCAATAATAAAGTGGTTATTATCTTATTCCATGTTTATGATAAATGTTTATTTTTCATGCTATAATTGTATTAATTGAAACGTTAATACATGTGTTTAATAAACAAAATACAAAGTTCCTTGTACTGCTCTCATATAAACCAGCTTGTTGATTAACAAGATGATCAAGGTTTCCTGATCATGGACATTGGATATTGTTAATAACGAGGTCACAACATTGGTGGAATGATGTGATGAACATTCATCTGAAGTATAGCATTACGATCAGAGTCATTATGTTTATATTGTTGTAACATCACACGGAAGCAATCTTTAGTCCTTAATTGACCATGAGATCATGTTAATTCCTAACACCTAAGAGTCTTGATAACATCAAACGTCACACCGTAACAGGTGACTATAAAGGGGTTGCCACTAATGGCGTGTTATGTTGAGGCTCATGGATTAAGAGTGGATTTGTCCATTCCGATGACTGACAGATATACTCCGGGCCCTCTCGGTGATATCACATTGAAATAGCTTGCAAGCAAGTGATGCGATCACTAGAATGTTATATCACAGGAACGAGAAAAGAGTGCATGTCGGTAACGAGATAAAACTAGGTATTTGGACGCCAATGATCGAATCTCTTGACATGTAATATATCGCGAGACAAAGGGATTTAGTTACTTATTATTAAAGGTTCACACGATCACAATAGTCATCGTTGAATATGTGGGAGTCAGTAAGGATCTCCAGGTCCCGTAGCTGATTATTGATCGGAGAGGGGTCTCATTATGTCTCCATTATTCACGAACCGAAGGGTGACACACTTAAGGGATAACGGCTGACCCATTTGGAGCAAATATACTTCATATAAAGATTTAAGAAAGTATTAGAATTATTTCAATATACACCGCTGGGAAACTGCTTTCGGTGAAATTGCTGAAATTGGTTCTATATGTAATATTGAAATGTTGTGGGGTTTTATGTGAATGTTTGTTAATTAAAATAATTAACAAAATTCTGAATAAAATTAATAAAAGAGTTTTATTAATGAGAGAGCATTAAATTTGGAGAAATTTAATGCATTTAAAGTGGAGATTTTAAAGAGAGGTGAAGGCATTTTAATGTGGAGGGGTTACCACCACATGAATGGGGAGGTGAAGGACACCTCCTCCTCCTATAAAAGGCCCTCTCACTCCTTCTTCCTCACACCTCCTCGTGAAGGATCTCTCTCCCTCTAGTATTATTCCCCATGGTCTCTGATTAGCTAGATACATGTTCTTGTGGCTTTATCTAGAAAGGAGTTGTCGCCTGCTGTTTTGTCGGGAGCGAGGGACTTGAGGTTGTCGGGGTACTGCACGGTAAAAGCGATCACCTGATGCACCGCTGCTTATGCGGTGCCGGACTTGGTGGTGCTAGGATTTGCCGAGCTGGATCTCAAGGACGGCCGAGCCGAATGCTGGACTTCATCATCGATCTTGAGATCGGCAAGTGTACGACTACATCATCCGCGAGTTCCATCTCGCTAACAAAGCTTTGTTGTCTTGATGTATATCCACCCGCTGTTTGTATCTAGTAGATAGATCTTGGCGAGTGTTCCCATCAGAGGAAATTTTTGTTTTCTATGCTGCTAACCCACCATAGAGTCATTGCATGTGTGTTCTTTCCACAAACCACATGGAGCACTAGAGTCATTGCATGTGTGTTCTTTCCACAAACCACACATGGATCAACCACTAGAGTCATTGCATGTGTGTTCTTTCCACAAACCACACATGGATCAACCACTAGAGTCATTGCATGTGTGTTCTTATACTAAAACCAACACTAGAGTCATTGCATGTGTTCTTTTCCACAAACCACACATGGATCCACTAGACTCATTGCATGTGTGTTCTTTCCACAAACAACTTATGGATCAACCAAGGTCATTGCATGTGTGTTCTTTCACAAACCACATGTGGACCCACTAGAGTCATTGCACGTGTGTTCTTATACTAAAACTAGCACTAGAGTCATTGCATGTGTGTTCTTTCCACAAACCACACATGGATCCACCATTGTCATTGCATGTGTGTTATTTCCACAAACCACACATGGATCAACCACTAGAGTCATTGCATGTGTTCTTTCCACAAACCACATATGGATCAACCAGTGGTCATCAGATGTGTGTTCTTTTCCACAAAACACACATTGATCCACTAGAGTCATTGCATGTGTGTTATTTCCACAAACCACACATGGTTCAACCACTAGAGTCATTGCATGTGTTATTTCCACAAACCACACATGGATCAACCACTAGAGTCATTGCATGTGTGTTATTTCCACAAACCACACATGGATCAACCACTAGAGTCGTTGCATGTGGGTTATTATAATAAAAACAACACAAGAGTCATTGCATGTGTGTTGTTTTAACAAAACACACAAGGATCCACCACTGTCATTGCATGTGTGTTCTTTCCACAAACCACACATGGATCAACCACTAGTGGTCATTGCATGTGTGTTATTTCCACAAACCACACATTGATCAACCACTAGAGTCATTGCATGTGTGTTCTTTACTAAAACCACACATGGATCCACCAGAGTCATTGCATGTGTGTTCCTTTCCACAAACCACACATGGATCAACCTCTAGAGTCATTGCATGTGTGTTCTTTCCACAAACCAAACATGGATCAACCACTAGTGGTCATTGCATGTGTGTTCTTTCCACAAACCACACATGGATCAACCACTAGAGTCATTGCATGTGTGTTATTTCCACAAACCAACCATTGATCAACGCATTTATTAATTGCATCTGTGTTATTTACACAAACCACACATGGATCAACCACTAGAGTCATTGCATGTGTGTGTTCTTTGCACAAACCACACATGGATCAACCACTAGAGTCATTGCATGTGTGTTATTTCCACAAACAAACATGGATCAACCACTAGAGTTATTGCATGTGAGTTCTTATACTAAAACCAACACTAGAGTCATTGCATGTGTGTTCTTTCCACAAACCACACATGGATCAACCACTAGAGTCATTCCATGTGTGTTCTTTCCACAAACCACACATGGATCAACCACTAGAGTCATTGCATGTTTGTTCTTCCACAAACCACACATGGATCAACCACTAGAGTCATCATGTGTGTTCTTTTCCACAAACCACATGGATCAATTAGAGTCATTGCATGTGTGTTCTTTCCACAAACCACACATGGATCAAATCCACTAGAGTCATTGCATGTGTTATTGCCACAAACCACACATGGATCAACCACTAGAGTCATTGCATGTGTGTTATTTCCACAAACCACACATGGATCAACCACTAGAGTCATCAGCATGTGTGTTCTTATACTAAACCAACACTAGAGTCATTGCATGTGTGTTCTTTCCACAAACCACTAATGGATCCAGAACAGTCATTGCATGTGTGTTCTTTCCACAAACCACACATGGATCAACCACTAGAGTCATGGCATGTGTGTTATTTCCACAAACCACACATGGATCAACCACTAGAGTCATTGCATGTGTGTTCTTATACTAAAACCAACACTAGAGTCATCAGATGTGTGTTCTTTTCCACAAACCACACATGGATCCACTAGAGTCATTGCATGTGTGTTCTTTCCACAAACACATGGATCAACCACTAGAGTCATTGCATGTGTGTTCTTTCCACAAACCACATATGGATCCACTAGAGTCATTGCATGTGTGTTCTTATACTAAAACCACATGATCCACTAGAGTCATTGCATGTGTGTTCTTTCCACAAACCACACATGGATCCACCACAAGAGTCATTGCATGTGTGTTCTTTCCACAAACCACACATGTTTCCACACCTCGAGTCATTCCGTGTGTGTTCTTTCCACAAACCACACATGGATCAACCACTAGAGTCATCATGTGTGTTCTTTTTCCACAAACCACACATGGATCAACCACTAGAGTCATTGCATGTGTGTTATTTCCACAAACCACACATGGATCAACCACTAGAGTCATCATTGCATGTGTTATTTCCACAAACCACACATGGATCAACCACTAGAGTCATTGCATGTGTGTTCTATTTCCACAAACCACACATGGATCAACCACTAGAGTCATCAGATGTGTGTTCTTTACAAACCAACATGGATCAACTAGAGTCATTGCATGTGTGTTCTTTCCACAAACCACACATGGATCAACCACTGTCATTGCATGTGTGTTCTTTCCACAAACCACACATGGATCAACCACTAGAGTCATCAGACATGTGTTATTTCCACAAACCACACATGGATCAACCACTAGAGTCATTGCATGTGTGTTCTTATACTAAAACCACATGGATCAACCACTAGAGTCATTGCATGTGTGTTCTTTTCACAAACCACACATGGATCCACTAGAGTCATTGCATGTGTGTTCTTTCCACAAACCACATGGATCAACCAGTGGTCATTGCATGTGTGTTCTTTCCACAAACCACACATGGATCCACTAGAGTCATTGCATGTGTGTTCTTATACTAAAACCAACACTAGAGTCATTGCATGTGTGTTCTTTCCACAAACCACACATGGATCAACCACTGTCATTGCATGTGTGTTCTTTCCACAAACCACACATGGATCAAATACTAGAGTCATTGCATGTGTGTTCTTTCCACAAACCACACATGGATCAACCACTAGAGTCATTGCATGTGTGTTTTTTTTCCACAAACCACACATGGATCAACCACTAGAGTCATTGCATGTGTGTTATTTACATAAACCACACATGGATCAACCACAAGAGTCATTGCATGTGTGTTATTTCCACAAACCACACATGGATCAACCACTAGAGTCATTGCATGTGTGTTCTTATACTAAAACCAACACTAGAGTCATTGCATGTGTGTTTTATCCACAAACCACACATGGATCCACCACTGTCATTGCATGTGTGTTCTTTCCACAAACCACACATGGATCAACCACAATCATTGCATGTGTGTTCTTTCCACAAACCACACATGGATCAACCACTAGAGTCATTGCATGTTTGTTCTTATACTAAAACCAAAAACCAGCACTAGAGTCATTGCATGTGTGTTCGTTTCCACAAACCACACATGGATCCACCACTAGAGTCATTGCATGTGTGTTCTTTCCACAAACCACACATGGATCAACCACTAGAGTCATTGCATGTGTGTTCTTTTCACAAACCACACATGGATCAACCACTAGAGTCATTGAATGTGTGTTCTTTTCACAAACCACACATGGATCCACTAGAGTCATTGCATGTGTGTTATTTCCACAAACCACACATGGATCAACCACTATCATTGCATGTGTGTTCCACAAACCACACATGGATCAAATCCACTAGAGTCATTGCATGTGTGTTCTTTTCCACAAACCACACATGGATCAACCACTAGAGTCATCAGTGTGTTCTTTATACTAAAACCAACCACTAGAGTCATTGCATGTGTGTTCTTCCACAAACCACACATGGATCAACCACTAGAGTCATTGCATGTGTGTTCTTCCACAAACCACACATGGATCAACCAAAGAGTCATTGCATGTGTGTTCTTTTCCACAAACCATACATGGATCTACCACTAGAGTCATTGCATGTGTGTTATTTCCACAAACCACACATGGATCAACCACTAGAGTCATTGCATACGTGTTATTTCCACAAACCACACATGGATCAACCACTAGAGTCATTGCATGTGTGTTCTTTCCACAAACCACACATGGATCAACCACTAGAGTCATTGCATGTGTGTTCTTATACAAAAACCACATACTAGAAATAGAGTCATTGCTTGTGTATTCTTTTCCACAAACCACACATGGATCAACTAGAGTCATTGCATGTGTGTTATTTCCGCAAACCACACATGGATCAACCACAAGAGTCATTGCATGTTTGTTCTTTCCAAACCACACACATGGATCAACCACTAGAGTCATCAGATGTGTGTTTTCCACAAACCACACATGGATCAACCACTAGAGTCATTGTGTGTGTTCTTATACTAAAACCACATTACACTAGAGTCATTGCATGTGTGTTCTTTCCACAAACCACACATGGATCCACTAGAGTCATTGCATGTGTGTTCTTTCCACAAACCACACATGGATCAACCACTAGAGTCATTGCATGTGTGTTCTTTCCACAAACCACATATGGATCCACTAGAGTCATTGCACGTGTGTTCTTATACTAAACCACCAGAGTCATTGCATGTGTTCTTTCCACAAACCACACATGGATCAACCACTGTCATTGCATGTGTGTTCTTTCCACAAACCACACATGGATCAACCACTAGAGTCATTGCATGTGTGTTCTTTCCACAAACCACACATGGATCAACCACTAGAGTCATTGCATGTTTGTTCTTTCCACAAACCACACATGTGGACCCACTAGAGTCATTGCATGTGTGTTGTTTCCACAAACCACACATGGATCAACCACTAGAGTCATTGCATGTGTTATTTCCACAAACCACACATGGATCAACCACTAGAGTCATTGCATGTGTGTTATTTCCACACACCACACATGGATCAACCACGAGAGTCATTGCATGTGTGTCAACACTAGAGTCATTGCATGTGTGTTCTTTCCACAAACCACACATGGATCAACCACTAGAGTCATCAGATGTGTGTTCTTTCCACAAACCACACATGGATCAACCACTGTCATTGCATGTGTGTTCTTTCCACAAACCACACATGGATCAACCACTAGAGTCATTGCATGTGTGTTCTTTACACAAACCACAAACCAGCACTAGAGTCATTGCATGTGTGTTCTTTCCACAAACCACACATGGATCAACCACTAGAGTCATTGCATGTGTGTTCTTTCCACAAACCACATGGATCAACCACTAGAGTCATTGCATGTGTGTTCTTTCCACAAACCACACATGGATCAACCACTAGAGTCATTGCATGTGTGTTCTTTCCACAAACCACACATGGATCAACCACTAGAGTCATTGCATGTGTGTTCTTTCCACAAACCACATGGATCAACCACTAGAGTCATCAGATGTGTGTTATTTCCACAAACCACACATGGATCAACCACTAGAGTCATTGCTTGTGTGTTATTTCCACAAACCACACATGGATCAACCACTAGAGTCATTGCATGTGTGTTCTTATACTAAAACCAACACTAGAGTCATTGCATGTGTTCTTTCCACAAACCACACATGGATCAACCACTAGAGTCATTGCATGTGTGTTCTTTCCACAAACCACACATGGATCAACCAAAGGGTCATTGCATGTGTGTTCTTTCCACAGACCACATATGGATCAACCACTAGAGTCATTGCATGTGTGTTCTTTCCATAAACCACACATGGATCAACCACTAGAGTCATTGCATGTGTGTTCTTTACCAAAAACACATGAACCAGCACTAGAGTCATCAGATGTGTGTTCTTTCCACAAACCACTCATGGATCAACCAGTGGTCATTGCATGTGTGTTCTTTCCACAACCAAAAATGGATCCACCACTAGAGTCATTGCATGTGTGTTCCACAACCACACATGGATCAACCACTAGAGTCATTGCATGTGTGTTCTTTCTTATACAAAACCACATGGATCAACCACTAGAGTCATTGTGTGTGTTCTTTGCACAAAACACACATGGATCAACCACTAGAGTCATTGCATGTTTGTTCTTCCACAAACCACACATGGATCAACCATGAGTCATTGCATGTGTGTTCTTTCCACAAACCACACATGGATCAACCACTAGAGTCATTGCATGTGTTTTCCACAAACCACACATGGATCAACCAGTCATTGCATGTGTTCTTTCCACAAACCACACATGGATCAACCACTAGAGTCATTGCATATGTGTTCTTTTCACAAACCACACATGGATCAACCACTAGAGTCATTGCATGTGTGTTCTTTCCACAAACCACACATGGATCAACCACTAGAGTCATTGCATGTATGTTCTTTCCACAAACCACACATGGATCAACCACTAGAGTCATTGAATGTGTGTTATTTCCACAAACCACACATGGATCAACCACTAGAGTCATCAATATGTGTCATTTCCACAAACCACACATGGATCAACCACTAGAGTCATTGCATGTGTGTTCTTACACTAAAACCAACACTAGAGTCATTGCATGTGTGTTATTTCCACAAATGACACATGGATCCATTAGATTCATTGCATGTGTGTTATTTCTACAAACCACACATGGATTAACCACTAGAGTCATTGCATGTGTGTTATTTCCACAAACCACACATGGATCGACCACTAGAGTCATTGCATGTGTTCTTCCACAAACCACATGGATCAACCACTAGAGTCATTGCATGTGTGTTCTATACAAAAACATGGATCAACCACTAGAGTCATTGCATGTGTGTTCTTCCACAAACCACACATGGATCAACCACTAGAGTCATCAGATGTGTGTTCTTTCCACAAACACACATGGATCAACCACTAGAGTGATTGCATGTGTGTTCTTTCCACAAACCACAAATGGATCAACCACTACATTCATTGCATGTGTGTTCTTATACACAAACCATGATCACTAGAGTCATTGCATGTGTGTTCTTTCCACAAACCACACATGGATCCACCAAGAGTCATTGCATGTGTGTTCTTTCCACAAACCACACATGGATCACCCACTAGAGTCATTGCATGTGTGTTCTTTCCACAAACCACACATGGATCAACCACTAGAGTCATTGCATGTGTGTTCTTTTCCACAAACCACACATGGATCCACTAGAGTCATTGCATGTGTGTTCTTTCCACAAACCACACATGGATCAACCACTAGAGTCATCATGCATGTGTTCTTTCCACAAACCGCACATGGATCAACCACTAGAGTCATTGCATGTGTGTTCTTTCCACAAACCACACATGGATCAACCACTAGAGTCATTGTATGTGTGTTCTTATACTAAAACCAACACTAGAATCATTGCATGTGTGTTCTTTCCACAAACCACAAATGGATCAACCAGAGTCATTGCATGTGTGTGCTTTCCACAAACCACACATGGATCAACCACTAGAGTCATTGCATGTGTGTTCTTTCCGCAAACCACACATGGATCAACCACTAGAGTCATTGCATGTGTGTTCTTTTCCGCAAACCACACATGGATCAACCACTAGAGTCATTGCATGTGTGTTATTTCCACAAACCACACATGGATCAACCAGAGTCATTGCATGTGTGTTCTTTTCACAAACCACACATGGATCCACCTAGTGTGATTGCATGTGTGTTCTTATACAAACCCACATCAAACACTAGAGTCATTGCATGTGTGTTCTTTCCACAAACCACACATGGATCAACCACTAGAGTCACTGCATGTGTTATTTCCACAAACCACACATGGATCAACCACTAGAGTCATTGCATGTGTGTTATTTCCACAAACCACACATGGATCAACCAGAGTCCTAGCAGGTGTGTTCTTTCCACAAACCACATGGATCCACTAGAGTCATTGCATGTGTGTTCTTTCCACAAACCACACATGGATCAACCACTAGAGTCATTGCATGTGTGTTATTTCCACAAACCACACATGGATCAACCACTAGAGTCATTGCATGTGTGTTATTTCCACAAACCACACATGGATCAACCACTAGAGTCATTGCATGTGTGTTCTTATACTAAAACCAACACTAGAGACATTGTGTGTTCTTTCCCCAAACCACACATGGCTCAACACCTAGAGTCATTGCATGTGTGTTCTTTCCACAAACCACACATGGATCAACCAGAGTCATTGCATGTGTGTTCTTTCCACAACCACACATGGATCAACCACTAGAGTCATTGCATGTGTGTTCTTTCCACAAACCACACATGGATCAACCACTAGAGTCATTGCATGTGTGTTATATTAAAACAACCAACACTAGAGAAATTGCATGTGTGTTCTTTCCACAAACCACACATGGATCAACCACTAGAGTCATTGCATGTGTTCTTTCCACAAACCACACATGGATCAACCACTGGTCATTGCATGTGTGTTCTTTCCAAAAACCAGTGTTGGATCTACCAGAGTCATTGCATGTGTGTTCTTTCCACAAACCACACATGGATCAACCACTAGAGTCATTGCATGTGTGTTCTTATACTAAAACCACACATGATCAACTAGAGTCATTGCATGTGTGTTCTTTCCACAAACCACACATGGATCAACCACTAGAGTCATTGCATGTGTGTTCTTTTCCACAAACCACACATGGATCCACCAGTGGTCATTGCATGTGTGTTCTTTCCACAAACCACATATGGATGAACCATAGTCATTGCATGTGTGTTCTTATACTAAACAACACATGGATCAACCACTAGAGTCATTTCATGTGTGTTATTTCCACAAACCACAAATGGATCAACCACTAGAGTCATTGCATGTGTGTTCTTTCCACAAACCACACATGGATCAACCACTAGAGTCATTGCATGTGTGTTCTTTCCACAAACCACACATGGATCAACCAGTGGTCATTGCATGTGTGTTCTTTTCACAAACCACACATGGATCCACTAGAGTCATTGCATGTGTGTTGTTTCCACAAACCACACATGGATCAATCACTAGAGTCATTGCATGTGTGTTCTTTCCACAAACCACACATGGATCAACCACTAGAGTCATTGCATGTGTGTTATTTCCACAAACCACACATGGATCAACCACTAGAGTCATTGCATGTGTTCTCTTATACTAAAACCAACACTAGAGTCTTTGCTTGTGTGTTCTTTTCCACAAACCATACCTGCATCCACTAGAGTCATTGCATGTGTGTTCTTTCCACAAACCACACATGGATCAACCACCAGAGTCATTGCATGTGTGTTCTTTCCACAAACCACACATGGATCAAACCACTAGAGTCATTGCATTTGTGTTATTTCCACAAACCACACATGGATCAACCACTAGAGTCATTGCATGTGTGTTCTTATACTACCAAACCAACACTAGAGTCATTGCATGTGTGTTCTTTCCACAAACCACACATGGATCAACCACTAGAGTCATTGCATGTGTGTTCTTTTTCCACAAACCACACATGGATCCACTAGACTCATTGCATGTGTGTTCTTTTCCACAAACAACTTATGGATCAACCAGAGTCATTGCATGTGTGTTCTTTCCACAAACCACACATGGATCAACCACTAGAGTCATTGCATGTGTGTTCTTTACCAAAACCCACATGGAACCACCACTAGAGTCATTGCATGTGTTCTTTTCCACAAACCACACATGGATCCACCAATAGAGTCAGCATGTGTTCTTTTCACAAACCAGACATGGATCAACCACTAGAGTCATTGCATGTGTGTTCTTTCCATAAACCACACATGGATCAACCACTAGAGTCATTGCATGTGTGTTCTTTCCAAACCACACATGGATCCATTATGATTGCATGTGTGTTCTTTCCACAAACCACACATGGATCAACCACCAGAGTCATTGCATGTGTGTTCTTTCCACAAACCACACATGGATCAACCACTAGAGTAATTACATGTGTGTTCTTTTTCCAAACCACACATGGATCAACACTAGAGTCATTGCATGTGTTATTTCCACAAACCACACATTTATACACCACTCGAGTCATTGCATGTGTGTTCGTTCCACAAACCACATGGATCAACCACTAGAGTCATTGCATGTGTGTTTTCCACAAACCACACATGGATCAACCACTAGAGTCATCAGATGTGTGTTCTTTCCACAAACCAACACTAGAGTCATTGCATGTGTGTTCTTTCCACAAACCACACATGGATCCACTAGAGTTGCATGTGTGTTATTTCCACAAACCACACATGCATCAACCACTAGAGTCATTGCATGTGTGTTCTATCCACAAACCACACATGGATCAACCACTAGAGTCATTGCATGTGTGTTCTTTCCACAAACCACACATGGATCAACCACTAGAGTCATTGCATGTGTGTGTTCTTTTCCACAAACCACACATGGATCCACCAGAGTCATTGCATGTGTGTTCTTTCCACAAACCACACATGGATCAACTAGAGTCATTGCATGTGTGTTCTTTCCACAAACCACACATGGATCAACCACTAGAGTCAATGCATGTGTGTTCTTATACAAACCACACATGTATCCAACACTAGAGTCATTGCATGTGTGTTCTTTCCACAAACCGCACATGGATCAACCAGAGTCATTGCATGTGTGTTCTTTCCACAAACCACACATGGATCAACCACTAGAGTCATTGCATGTGTGTTCTTTCCACAAAACACATAAGGATCAACCACTAGAGAAATTGCATGTGTGTTATTTCCACAAACCACATGGATCAACCACTAGAGTCATTGCATGTGTGTTATTTCCACAAACCACACATGGATCAACCACTAGAGTCATTGCATGTGTGTTCTTATCCACAAACCAACATGGATCAACCACTAGAGTCATTGATGTGTGTTCTTTCCACAAACCACACATGGATCAACCACTAGAGTCATTGCATGTGTGTTATTTCCACAAACCACACATGGATCAGCCACTAGAGTCATTGTGTGTTCTTATACTAAAACCACACACTAGAGTCATTGCATGTGTGTTCTTTCCACAAACCACAAATGGATCAACCACTAGAGTCATTGCATGTGTGTTCTTTCCACAAACCACATATGGATCAACCAGTAGAGTCATTGCATGTGTGTTATTTCCACAAACCATCATGGATCAACCACTAGAATCATTACATGTGTGTTATTTCCACAAACCACACATGGATCAACCACTAGAGTCATTGCATGTGTGTTCTAAACCAACAGCCTCAGAGTCATCACATGTGTGTTCTTTCCACAAACCACACATGGATCAACCACTAGAGTCATTGCATGTGTGTTATTTCCACAAACCACATATGGATCAACCAGTCATTGCATGTGTGTTCTTTCCACAAACCACACATGGATCCACTCACAGTCATTGCATGTGTGTTCTTCCACAAACCACACATGGATCAACCACTAGAGTCATTTTGTGTTCTTATACTAAACCACAAACCAACACTAGAGTCATTGGCATGTGTGTTCTTTCCACAAACCACACATGGATCAACCACTAGAGTCATTGATGTGTGTTCTTTCCACAAACCACACATGGATCAACCAAAGAGTCATTGCATGTGTGTTCTTTCCACAAACCACACATGGATCCATTTGAGTCATTGCATGTGTAAGTTCTTCCACAAACCACACATGGATCAACCACCAGAGTCACTGTGTGTGTTATTTCCACAAACCACACATGGATCAACCACTAGAGTCATCAGATGTGTGTTATTCCACACAAACTAACATGGATCAACCATTAGGTCATTGCATGTGTGTTATTTCCACAAACCACACATGGATCAACCACTAGAGTCATTTTATGTGTGTTCTTTACCCAAACCAAACATGGATCAACCACTAGAGTCATTGCATGTGTGTTCTTTGCACAAACCACACATGGATCAACCACTAGAGTCATTGATGTGTGTTATTTCCACAAACCACACATGGATCAACCACTCAGAGTCATTGCATGTGTGTTCTTTCCACAAACCACACATGGATCCACCAGTAGGTCATTGCATGTGTGTTCTTTCCACAAACCACATATGGATCAACCACTAGAGTCATTGCATGTGTGTTCTTTCCACAAACCACACATGGATCAACCACTAGAGTCAATGCATGTTTGTTTTATACTAAAACCTGGAACACTAGAGTCATTGCATGTGTGTTCTTTTCCACAAACCAACATGATCATCAGAGGTCATTGCATGTGTGTTCTTTCCACAAACCACACATGGATCAACCAAAGAGTCATCATGTGTGTTCTTTCCACAAACCATACATGGATCAACCAGAGTCATTGTATGTGTGTTATTTCCACAAACCACACATGATCAACCATTGTAGAGTCACACATGGATCAACCATTGCATGTGTGTTCTTTCCACAAACCACACATGGATCAACCACTAGAGCTATCATGTGTGTTCTTTTTACAAACCACACATGGATCAACCAATAGAGTCATTGCATGTGTGTTCTTTCCACAAACCACACATGGATCAACCATAGAGTCATTGCATGTCTTTTATTTCCACAAACCACACATGGATCAACCACTAGAGTCATTGCATGTGTGTTCTTACTCCAAAACCACAGTCATCAGATGTGTGTTCTAAACCACACATGGATCCACTAGAGTCATTGTATGTGTGTTATTTCCACAAACCACACATGGATCAACCACTAGAGTCATTGCATGTGTGTTCTTTCCACAAACCACATGGATCAACCACTAGAGTCATCGCATGTGTGTTCTTTCCACAAACCACACATGGATCAACCACTAGAGTCATTGGATGTGTGTTCTTTTCCACAAACCACACATGGATCCACCAAGAGTCATTGCATGTGTGTTTTTCCACAAACCACACATGGATCAAATCCACTAGAGTCATTGCATGTGTGTTATTTCTACAAACCACACATGGATCAACCATTAGAGTCATTGCACGTGTGTGTTCTTTTCCACAAACCACACATGGATCACCACAGTCATCGCATGTGTGTTCTTTCCAAAACCACACATGGATCAACCATTAGAGTCATCGATGTGTGTTCTTTCCACAAACCACACATGGATCAACACTAGAGTCATCAGGTGTGTGTTCTTTTCACAAACCACACATGGATCAACCACTAGAGTCATTGCATGTGTGTTCTTTCCACAAAACACACAAGTTTGATCCACTAGAGTCATTGCATGTGTGTTCTTTCCATAAACCACACATGGATCAACCATTAGAGTCATTGCATGTGTGTTCTTTCCACAAACCACACATGGATCAACCACTAGAGTCATCAGATGTTTGTTATTTCCACAAACCACACATGGATCAACCACTAGAGTCATTGTATGTGTGTTCTTTACCACAAACCACAAACCATGGATCAACCACTAGAGTCATTGCATGTGTGTTCTTTTCCACAAACCACACATGGATCAACCATTAGAGTCATTTCATGTGTGTTCTTTTAATACAAACCACACATGGATCCACCTGAGTCATCAGATGTGTGTTCAAAGAATTTCCACAAACCACACATGGATCAACCACTAGAGTCATTGCATGTGTGTTCTTCCACAAACCACACATGGATCAACCACTAGAGTCCTTGCATGTGTGTTAATTCCAGAAACCACACCTGGATCCCACTAGAGTCAATGATGTGTGTTCTTTCCACAAACCACAGATGGATCCACTAGAGTCATCGCATGTGTGTTATTTCCACAAACCACATGTACCCACAGAGTCATTGCTGTACAGATGTGTTATTTCCACAAACCACATGGATCAACCACTAGAGTCATTGCATGTGTGTTCTTTCCACAAACCACACATGGATCAACCACTAGAGTCAATGATGTGTTTTTTCCACAAACCACACATTGATCATCAACTAGAGTCATTGCATTTGTGTTATTTCCACAAACCACACATGGATCAACCACTAGAGCCATTTCATGTGTGTTCTTTCCACAAACTACACATGGATCAACCACTAGAGTCATTGCATGTGTGTTCTTTCCACAAACCACACATGGATCCACCAAAGGTCATTGCATGTGTGTTCTTTCCACAAACCACATGGATCCATTAGAGCTGGGTCATCACATGTGTTCTTTCCACAAACCACACATGGATCAAATCCAAGAGTCATCATGTGTGTTGTTTCCACAAACCACACATGGATCAACCACTAGAGTCAGGCATGTGTGTTCTTTCCACAAACCACATGGATCCCACTAGAGTCAATGCATGTGTGTTGTTTCCACAAACCACACATGGATCAACCACTAGAGTCATTGCATGTGTTCTTATACTAAAACCAACACTGAGTTTTATCAGAGGAAATTCTTTCCACAAACCACACATGGATCAACCATCAGAGTCATTGCATGTGTGTTCTTTCCACAAACCACACATGGATCAACCATCAGAGTCATTGCTTGTGTGTTCTTATCCACAAACCACACATGGATCAAATCCACTAGGAGTCACGGCATGTGTGTTCTTTCCACAAACCACTACATGGATCAACCACTAGAGCTCATGCATGTGTGTTCATACTAAAACCACAACCAAAGACTAGAGTCATTCCCCATGTGTGTTTCTTCCACAAAACCACACATGGATCAACCATTGAATCATTGCATGTGTGTTCTCCATACTAAAACCAACACTAGAGTCATCAGACAAAAGCGTTTCTTTCCATAAAACCACACATGGATCCACCCAACTATCATTGCATGTGTGTGTTCTTTCCACAAACCACACATGTGTACTCACCCAGCCTGTTGGTTAGTCATTGCATGTGTGTAGCTTTTCACAAACTACATGGATCCACTGAAGAGTCATTGTGATGCGTGTTCTTTCCACAAACCACATGCCATGGATTCTAACCACTAGAGTCATCGTAGACATGACGTGTTCTTTCCACAAAACCATAATGGATCCACTAGGAGTCATTGTACGTGTTCTTTTCCACAAACCACACATGGATCAACCACTAGAGCTATCAGATGTGTTATTTCCACAAACCACACATGGATCAACCACTGAGTCATTGGGCTGTGTGTTCTTTCCACAAACCACGACATGGATCAACCATTAGAGTCATCAGATGACAGTGTTCTTTCCACAAAACCACAATAATGGATCAATCACTAGTTGGTCATTGCATGTGTGTTATTTTCCACAAAACCACACATGGATCAACCATTAGAGTCATCAGACAGGCACAGTGTTATTTCCACAAACCACACATGGATCAACCACTAGAGCTGGCATTGCATGTGTAAGTTATTTCCACAAAACCACACATGGATCAAATCTCAATATGAGTGATTGCATGTGTGTTCTTATGCACAAACCACACATGATCACCCAACTAGAGTCATTGCATGTGTAAAGTTAGTCCAATAAACCATACACATGGATCAAATCCACTAGAGTCATCAAGATGTGGGTTCTTTCCACAAATCGCCATGGATCAACCACTAGAGCTCAATACATGATGTGTTGTTTCCACTGGGGCTCACACATAAGGACTAACCAGAGTCATTGCATGTGTGTTCTTTCCACAAACCACACATGGATCAACCACTAGAGGTAAATGCATGTTCATTCTTATTCCACAAACCACACGGATCAACCACTAGATTTTCCTCATTGCATGTGTGTTATTATCCACAAACCACATAATGGATCTGTACTCACTCAGAGTCATTGTACGTGTGTTTCCACAAAACCACACATGATCAACCATCAGAGTTATTGCATGTGTGTTATTTCCACAAACCACATACATGGATCAACCACTAGAGTCATTGTACGTAGCATTTCACAACCACATGGATCAACCACTAGAGTCGCTGTACGTGGTTCTACTCAAACCAACACTAGAGTCATTGTGGCATGTGTGTTCTTTCACAACCACACATGGATTCAATTAACGGCCATTGCATATGTGTTCTTCAATAAACCACATATGGATCAAGTAGTGGTCATCAGATGTGTGTTCTTTCCATAAACCACACATGGATCAACCACTAGTGTCATTGCATGTGTTGGTTTTAGTATAAGAACACACATGCAATGACTCTAGTGGGATCCATGTGTGGTTTGTGGAAACACACACATGCAATGACTCTAGTGGTTGATCCATGTGGTTTGTGGAAATAACACACATGCAATGACTCTAGTGGTTGATCCATGTGTGGTTTGTGGAAAGAACACACATGCAATGACTGTAATGGATCCATGTGTGGTTTATGGAAAAGAAGAACACACATGCAATGACTCTGGTTGATCCATGTGTGGTTTGTGGAAAGAACACATGCAATGACTCTAGTTGATCCATGTGTGGTTTGTGAAAAGAACACACATGCAATGACTCTAGTGGATCCATGTGTGGTTTGTGGAAAGAACACACATGCAATGACTCACTGTTGATCCATGTGTGGTTTTGTGGATAACACACATGCAATGACTCTAGTGGTTGATCCATGTGGTTTGTGGAAAGAACAC
Organism: Avena insularis; assembly: GCA_023614405.1. Taxonomy (NCBI): domain Eukaryota; kingdom Viridiplantae; phylum Streptophyta; class Magnoliopsida; order Poales; family Poaceae; genus Avena; species Avena insularis. The sequence continues at coordinate 223,324,656 of CM042684.1, read as the reverse complement.
ACATGCAATGACTCTAGTGGTTGATCCATGTGTGGTTTGTGGAAAGAACACACATGCAATGACTCTAGGTTGATCCATATGTGGTGTTTGGAAAGAACACACATGCAATGACTCTAATGGATCCATGTGGTTTATGGAAAAGAACACACATGCAATGACCAGTGGTTGATCCATGTGTGGTTTGTGGAAAGAACACACATGCAATGACTCTGGTTGATCCATGTGTTTTAGTGGAAAGAACACACATGCAATGATAGTGGTGGATCCATGTGTGGTTTGTGGAAAGAACACACATGCAATGACTCTAGTGGTTGATCCATGTGTGGTTTGTGGAAATAACACACATGCAATGACTCTAGTGGTTGATCCATGTGTTTTTTGTGGAAATAACACACATGCAATGACTGTAATGGATCCATAAGTGGTTTATGGAAAAGAAGACACATGCAATGACTCTAGTGGTTGATCCATGTGTGGTTTGTGGAAATAACACACATGCAATGACTCTATAGGTTGATCCATGTTTGGTTTGCGGAAAGAACACACCTGCAATGATAGTGGTGGATGCATGTGTGGTTTGTGGATATAACACACATGCAATGACTCTAGTGGCTGATCCATGTGTGGTTTGTAAAGAACACACATGCAATGACTCTAGTGGTTGATCCATGTGGTTTGTGGAAAGAACACACATGCAATGAGTGTTGTGGATCCATGTGTGGTTTGTGGAAAAGAACACACATGCAATGACTCTACTGCTGGTTCCATGTGGTATAAGAACACACATGCAATGACTCTAGTGGTTGATCCATGTGTGGTTTGTGGAAAGAACACACATGCAATGACTCTGGTTGATCCATATGTGGTTTGTGGAAAGAACACACATGCAATGACCACTGGTGGACCTATGTGTGGTTTGTGGAAAAGAACACACATGCAATGACCACTGGTTCATCCTTGTGTGGTTTGTGGAAAGAACACACATGCAATGACTCTAGTGTTGGTTTTAGTATAAGAACACACATGCAATGACTCTACTGCTGGTTTGTGGTTTTGGTATAAGAACAGACATGCAATGACTCTAGTGGTTGATCCATGTGTGGTTTGTGGAAAGAAAACACATGCAATGACTCTGGTTGATCCATATGTGGTTTGTGGAAAGAACACACATGCAATGACCACTGGTGGACCTATGTGTGGTTTGTGGAAAAGAACACACATGCAATGACCACTGGTTGATCCTTGTGTGGTTTGTGGAAAGAACACACATGCAATGACTCTAGTGTTGGTTTTAGTATAAGAACACACATGCAATGACTCTAGTGGTGGATCCATGTGTGGTTTGTGGAGAAGAACACACACATGCAATGACTCTAGTGGTTGATCCATGTGTGGTTTGTGGAAATAACACACATGCAATGACTCTAGTGGTTGATCCATGTGTGGTTTGTGGAAATAACACACATGCAATGACTGTAATGGATCCATAAGTGGTTTATGGAAAAGAAGACACATGCAATGACTCTAGTGGTTGATCCATGTGTGGTTTGTGGAAATAACACACATGCAATGACTCTACAGGTTGATCCATGTGTGGTTTGTGAAAATAACACACATGCAATGACTGTAATGGATCCATAAGTGGTTTGTGGAAAGAACACACATGCAAAGACTCTAATGTTGGTTTTAGTATAACAACACACATGCAATGACTCTAGTGGTTGATTCATGTGTGGTTTGTGGAAATAACACACATGCAATGACTCTAGTGGTTGATCCATGTGTGGTTTGTGGAAATAACACACATGCAATGACTCTAGTGGTTGATGCATGTGTGGTTTGCGGAAATAACACACATGCAATGACTGTAATGGATCCATAAGTGGTTTATGGAAAAGAACACACATGCAATGATCACTGGTTGATCCATATGTGGTTTGTGGAAAGAACACACATGCAATAACTCTAGTGGTTGATCCATGTGTGTTTTGTGGAAAGAACACACATGCAATGATAGTGGTGGATCCATGTGTGGTTTGTGGATAGAACACACATGCAATGACTCTAGTGCTAGTTTTAGTATATGAACACACATGCAATGAATCTAGTGGGTCCACATGTGGTTTGTGAAAAGAACACACATGTAATGACCACTGGTTGATCCATCAGTTGTTTGTGGAAAAGAACACACATGCAATGAGTCTAGTGGATCCATGTGTGGTTTGTGGAAAAGAACACACATGCAATGACTCTACTGCTGGTTTGTGGTTTTGGTATAAGAACAGACATGCAATGACTCTAGTGGTTGATCCATGTGTGGTTTGTGGAAAGAACACACATGCAATGACTCTGGTTGATCCATATGTGGTTTGTGGAAAGAACACACATGCAATGACCACTGGTGGACCTATGTGTGGTTTATGGAAAAGAACACACATGCAATGACCACTGGTTCATCCTTGTGTGGTTTGTGGAAAGAACACACATGCAATGACTCTAGTGTTGGTTTTAGTATAAGAACACACATGCAATGACTCTAGTGGTGGATCCATGTGTGGTTTGTGGAAAAGAACACACACATGCAATGACTCTAGTGGTTGATCCATGTGTGGTTTGTGGAAATAACACACATGCAATGACTCTAGTGGTTGATCCATGTGTGGTTTGTGGAAATAACACACATGCAATGACTATAATGGATCCATAAGTGGTTTATGGAAAAGAAGACACATGCAATGACTCTAGTGGTTGATCCATGTGTGGTTTGTGGAAATAACACACATGCAATGACTCTATAGGTTGATCCATGTTTGGTTTGCGGAAAGAACACACATGCAATGATAGTGGTGGATCCATGTGTGGTTTGTGGATATAACACACATGCAATGACTCTAGTGCTAGTTTGTGGTTTTAGTATAAGAACAAACATGCAATGACTCTAGTGGTTGATCCATGTGTGGTTTGTGGAAAGAACACACATGCAATGACTCTGGTTGATCCATATGTGGTTTGTGGAAAGAACACACATGCAATGACCACTGGTGGACCTATGTGTGGTTTGTGGAAAAGAACACACATGCAATGACCACTGGTTGATCCTTGTGTGGTTTGTGGAAAGAACACACATGCAATGACTCTAGTGTTGGTTTTAGTATAAGAACACACATGCAATGACTCTAGTGGTGGATCCATGTGTGGTTTGTGGAGAAGAACACACACATGCAATGACTCTAGTGGTTGATCCATGTGTGGTTTGTGGAAATAACACACATGCAATGACTCTAGTGGTTGATCCATGTGTGGTTTGTGGAAATAATACACATGCAATGACTGTAATGGATCCATAAGTGGTTTATGGATAAGAAGACACATGCAATGACTCTGGTGGTTGATCCATGTGTGGTTTGTGAAAAGAACACACATGCAATGACTCTAGTGTTGGATCCATGTGTGGTTTGTGAAAAGAACACACATGCAATGACTGTAATGGATCCATAAGTGGTTTGTGGAAAGAACACACATGCAATGACTCTAATGTTGGTTTTAGTATAAGAACACACATGCAATGACTCTAGTGGTTGATCCATGTGTGGTTTGTGGAAAGAACACACATGCAATGACTCTAGTGGTTGATCCATGTGTGGTTTGTGGAAATAACACACATGCAATGACTCTAGTGGTTGATCCATGTGGGTTTGTGGAAATAACACACATGCAATGACTGTAATGGATCCATAAGTGGTTTATGATAAAGAACACACATGCAATGACCACTGGTTGATCCATATGTGGTTTGTGGAAAGAACACACATGCAATAACTCTAGTGGCTGATCCATGTGTGGTTTGTGGAAAGAACACACATGCAATAACTCTAGTGGATCCATGTGGTTTGTGAAAGAACACACATGCAATGACTCTAGTGGGTTGATCCACATGTGGTTTGTGGAAAAGAACACACATGCAATGACCACTGGTTGATCCATGTGGTTTGTGGAAAAGAACACACATGCAATGACTCTAGTGGATCCATGTGTGGTTTGTGAAAAGAACACACATGCAATGACTCTAGTGGTTGATCCATGTGTGGTTTGTGGAAAGAACACACATGCAATGACTCTGGTTGATCCATATGTGGTTTGTGGAAAGAACACACATGCAATGACCACTGGTGGATCCATGTGTGGTTTGTGGAAAAGAACACACATGCAATGACCACTGGTAGATCCATGTGTGGTTTGTGGAAAGAACACACATGCAATGACTCTAGTATTGGTTTTAGTATAAGAACACACATGCAATGACTCTAGTGGTGGATCCATGTGTGGTTTGTGGAAAAGAACACACACATGCAATGACTCTAGTGGTTGATCCATGTGTGGTTTGTGGAAATAACACACATGCAATGACTCTAGTGGTTGATCCATGTGTGGTTTGTGGAAATAGCACACATGCAATGACTGTAATGGATCCATAAGTGGTTTATGGAAAAGAACACACATGCAATGACTCTAGTGGTTGATCCATGTGTGGTTTGTGATAAGAACACACATGCAATGACTCTAGTGGTTGATCCATGTGTGGTTTGTGGAAAGAACACACAGGCAATGACAGTGGTGGATCCATGTGTGGTTTGTGGATATAACACACATGCAATGACTCTAGTGCTAGTTTGTGGTTTTAGTATAAGAACAAACATGCAATGACTCTAGTGGTTGATCCATGTGTGGTTTGTGGAAAGAACACACATGCAATGACCACTGGTGGATCCATGTGTGGTTTGTGGAAAAGAACACACATGCAATGACCACTGGTTGATCCATGTGTGGTTTGTGGAAAGAACACACATGCAATGACTCTAGTGTTGGTTTTAGTATAAGAACACACATGCAATGACTCTAGTGGTGGATCCATGCGTGGATTGTGGAAAAGAACACACACATGCAATGACTCTAGTGGTTGATCCATGTGTGGTTTGTGGAAATAACACACATGCAATGACTCTACAGGTTGATCCATGTGTGGTTTGTGAAAATAACACACATGCAATGACTGTAATGGATCCATAAGTGGTTTGTGGAAAGAACACACATGCAAAGACTCTAATGTTGGTTTTAGTATAACAACACACATGCAATGACTCTAGTGGTTGATTCATGTGTGGTTTGTGGAAATAACACACATGCAATGACTCTAGTGGTTGATCCATGTGTGGTTTGTGGAAATAACACACATGCAATGACTCTAGTGGTTGATGCATGTGTGGTTTGTGGAAATAACACACATGCAATGACTGTAATGGATCCATAAGTGGTTTATGGAAAAGAACACACATGCAATGACCACTGGTTGATCCATATGTGGTTTGTGGAAAGAACACACATGCAATAACTCTAGTGGTTGATCCATGTGTGGTTTGTGGAAAGAACACACATGCAATGATAGTGGTGGATCCATGTGTGGTTTGTGGAAAGAACACACATGCAATGACTCTACTGTTGGTTTGTGGTTTTAGTATAAGAACAAACATGCAATGACTCAAGTGGTTGATCCATGTGTGGTTTGTGTAAAGAACAGACATGCAATGACATTGGTTGATCCATATGTGGTTTGTGGAAAGAACACACATGCAATGACCACTGGTGGATCCATGTGTGGTTTTTGGAAAAGAACACATGCAATGACCACTGGTTGATCCATTAGTGGTTTGTGGAAAGAACACACATGCAATGACTCTAGTGTTGGTTTTAGTATAAGAACACACATGCAATGACTCTAGTGGTGGATCCATGTGTGGTTTGTGGAAAAGAACACACACATGCAATGACTCTAGTGGTTGATCCATGTGTGGTTTGTGGAAATAACACACATGCAATGACTCTACAGGTTGATCCATGTGTGGTTTGTGAAAATAACACACATGCAATGACTGTAATGGATCCATAAGTGGTTTGTGGAAAGAACACACATGCAAAGACTCTAATGTTGGTTTTAGTATAACAACACACATGCAATGACTCTAGTGGTTGATTCATGTGTGGTTTGTGGAAATAACACACATGCAATGACTCTAGTGGTTGATCCATGTGTGGTTTGTGGAAATAACACACATGCAATGACTCTAGTGGTTGATCCATGTGTGGTTTGTGGAAATAACACACATGCAATGACTGTAATGGATCCATAAGTGGTTTATGGAAAAGAACACACATGCAATGACCACTGGTTGATCCATATGTGGTTTGTGGAAAGAACACACATGCAATAACTCTAGTGGTTGATCCATGTGTGGTTTGTGGAAAGAACACACATGCAATGACAGTGGTGGATCCATGTGTGGTTTGTGGAAAGAACACACATGCAATGACTCTAGTGCTAGTTTGTGTATAAGAACACACATGCAATGACTCTAGTGGGTCCACATGTGGTTTGTGAAAAGAACACACATGCAATGACCACTGGTTGATCCATAAGTTGTTTGTGGAAAAGAACACACATGCAATGAGTCTAGTGGATCCATGTGTGGTTTGTGGAAAAGAACACACATGCAATGACTCTACTGCTGGTTTGTGGTTTTAGTATAAGAACAAACATGCAATGACTCTAGTGGTTGATCCATGTGTGGTTTGTGGAAAGAACACACATGCAATGACTCTGGTTGATCCATATGTGGTTTGTGGAAAGAACACACATGCAATGACCACTGGTGGATCCATGTGTGGTTTGTGGAAAAGAACACACATGCAATGACCACTGGTTGATCCATGTGTGGTTTGTGGAAAGAACACACATGCAATGACTCTAGTGTTGGTTTTAGTATAAGAACACACATGCAATGACTCTAGTGGTGGATCCATGTGTGGTTTGTGGAAAAGAACACACATGCAATGACTCTAGTGGTTGATCCATGTGTGGTTTGTGGAAATAACACACATGCAATGACTCTACAGGTTGATCCATGTGTGGTTTGTGAAAATAACACACATGCAATGACTGTAATGGATCCATAAGTGGTTTGTGGAAAGAACACACATGCAAAGACTCTAATGTTGGTTTTAGTATAACAACACACATGCAATGACTCTAGTGGTTGATTCATGTGTGGTTTGTGGAAATAACACACATGCAATGACTCTAGTGGTTGATTCATGTGTGGTTTGTGGAAATAACACACATGCAATGACTCTAGTGGTTGATGCATGTGTGGTTTGTGGAAATAACACACATGCAATGACTGTAATGGATCCATAAGTGGTTTATGGAAAAGAACACACATGCAATGACCACTGGTTGATCCATATGTGGTTTGTGGAAAGAACACACATGCAATAACTCTAGTGGTTGATCCATGTGTGGTTTGTGGAAAGAATACACATGCAATGACTCTAGTGTTGGTTTTAGTACAAGAACACACATGCAATGACTCTAGTGGTGGATCCATGTGTGGATTGTGGAAAAGAACACACACATGCAATGACTCTAGTGGTTGATCCATGTGTGGTTTGTGGAAATAACACACATGCAATGACTCTACAGGTTGATCCATGTGTGGTTTGTGAAAATAACACACATGCAATGACTGTAATGGATCCATAAGTGGTTTGTGGAAAGAACACACATGCAAAGACTCTAATGTTGGTTTTAGTATAAGAACACACATGCAATGACTCTAGTGGTTGATGCATGTGTGGTTTGTGGAAATAACACACATGCAATGACTCTAGTGGTTGATCCATGTGTGGTTTGTGGAAATAACACACATGCAATGACTCTAGTGGTTGATGCATGTGTGGTTTGTGGAAATAACACACATGCAATGACTGTAATGGATCCATAAGTGGTTTATGGAAAAGAACACACATGCAATGACCACTGGTTGATCCATATGTGGTTTGTGGAAAGAACACACATGCAATGACTCTAGTGGTTGATCCATGTGTGGTTTGTGGAAAGAACACACATGCAATGACAGTGGTGGATCCAAGTGTGGTTTGTGGAAAGAACATACATGCAATGACTTTAGTGCTAGTTTGTGTATAAGAACACACATCAAATGACTCTAGTGGGTCCACATGTGGTTTGTGGAAAAGAACACACATGCAATGACCACTGGTTGATCCATGTGTGGTTTGTGGAAAGAACACACATGCAATGACTCTAGTGGATCCATGTGTGGTTTGTGGAAAGAACACACAAGCCAAAACGAGACTGGTGGTTTTAGGATAAGAACACACATGCAATGACTCTAGTGGTTGATCCATGTGTGGTTTGTGGAAAGAACACACATGCAATGACTCTAGTGGTTGATCCATATGTGGTTTGTGGAAAGAACACACATGCATTGACCACTGGTGGATCCATGTGGTTTGTGATAAGAACACACATGCAATGACCACTGGTTGATCCATGTGTGGTTTGTGGAAAGAACACACATGCAATGACTCTAGTGTTGGTTTTAGTATAAGAACACACATGCAATGACTCTAGTGGTGGATCCATGTGTGGTTTGTGGAAAAGAACACACATGCAATGACTCTAGTGGTTGATCCATGTGTGGTTTGTGGAAATAACACACATGCAATGACTCTAGTGGTTGATCCATGTGTGGTTTGTGAAAATAACACACATGCAATGACTGTAATGGATCCATAAGTGGTTTGTGGAAAGAACACACATGCAAAGACTCTAATGTTGGTTTTAGTATAACAACACACATGCAATGACTCTAGTGGTTGATTCATGTGTGGTTTGTGGAAATAACACACATGCAATGACTCTAGTGGTTGATCCATGTGTGGTTTGTGGAAATAACACACATGCAATGACTCTAGTGGTTGATGCATGTGTGGTTTGTGGAAATAACACACATGCAATGACTGTAATGGATCCATAAGTGGTTTATGGAAAAGAACACACATGCAATGACCACTGGTTGATCCATATGTGGTTTGTGGAAAGAACACACATGCAATAACTCTAGTGGTTGATCCATGTGTGGTTTGTGGAAAGAACACACATGCAATGACAGTGGTGGATCCATGTGTGGTTTGTGGAAAGAACACACATGCAATGACTCTAGTGCTAGTTTGTGTATAAGAACACACATGCAATGACTCTAGTGGGTCCACATGTGGTTTGTGAAAAGAACACACATGCAATGACCACTGGTTGATCCATAAGTTGTTTGTGGAAAAGAACACACATGCAATGAGTCTAGTGGATCCATGTGTGGTTTGTGGAAAGAACACACATGCAATGACTCTACTGCTGGTTTGTGGTTTTAGTATAAGAACAAACATGCAATGACTCTAGTGGTTGATCCATGTGTGGTTTGTGGAAAGAACACACATGCAATGACTCTGGTTGATCCATATGTGGTTTGTGGAAAGAACACACATGCAATGACCACTGGTGGATCCATGTGTGGTTTGTGAAAAGAACACACATGCAATGACCACTGGTTGATCCATGTGTGGTTTGTGGAAAGAACACACATGCAATGACTCTAGTGTTGGTTTTAGTATAAGAACACACATGCAATGACTCTAGTGGTGGATCCATGTGTGGTTTGTGGAAAGTACACACACATGCAATGACTCTAGTGGTTGATCCATGTGTGGTTTGTGGAAATAACACACATGCAATGACTCTACAGGTTGATCCATGTGTGGTTTGTGAAAATAACACACATGCAATGACTGTAATGGATCCATAAGTGGTTTGTGGAAAGAACACACATGCAAAGACTCTAATGTTGGTTTTAGTATAACAACACACATGCAATGACTCTAGTGGTTGATTCATGTGTGGTTTGTGGAAATAACACACATGCAATGACTCTAGTGGTTGATCCATGTGTGGTTTGTGGAAATAACACACATGCAATGACTCTAGTGGTTGATGCATGTGTGGTTTGTGGAAATAACACACATGCAATGACTGTAATGGATCCATAAGTGGTTTATGGAAAAGAACACACATGCAATGACCACTGGTTGATCCATATGTGGTTTGTGGAAAGAACACACATGCAATGACTCTAGTGGTTGATCCATGTGTGGTTTGTGGAAAGAACACACATGCAATGATAGTGGTGGATCCATGTGTGGTTTGTGGATAGAACACACATGCAATGACTCTAGTGCTAGTTTGTGGTTTTAGTATATGAACACACATGCAATGACTCAAGTGGTTGATCCATGTGTGGTTTGTGTAAAGAACAGACATGCAATGACATTGGTTGATCCATATGTGGTTTGTGGAAAGAACACACATGCAATGACCACTGGTGGATCCATGTGTGGTTTGTGGAAAAGAACACACATGCAATGACCACTGGTTGATCCATGTGTGGTTTGTGGAAAGAACACACATGCAATGACTCTAGTGTTGGTTTTAGTATAAGAACACACATGCAATGACTCTAGTGGTGGATCCATGTGTGGTTTGTGGAAAAGAACACACATGCAATGACTCTAGTGGTTGATCCATGTGTGGTTTGTGGAAATAACACACATGCAATGACTCTACAGGTTGATCCATGTGTGGTTTGTGAAAATAACACACATGCAATGACTGTAATGGATCCATAAGTGGTTTGTGGAAAGAACACACATGCAAAGACTCTAATGTTGGTTTTAGTATAACAACACACATGCAATGACTCTAGTGGTTGATCCATGTGTGGTTTGTGGAAATAACACACATGCAATGACTCTAGTGGTTGATCCATGTGTGGTTTGTGGAAATAACACACATGCAATGACTCTAGTGGTTGATGCATGTGTGGTTTGTGGAAATAACACACATGCAATGACTGTAATGGATCCATAAGTGGTTTATGGAAAAGAACACACATGCAATGACCACTGGTTGATCCATATGTGGTTTGTGGAAAGAACACACATGCAATAACTCTAGTGGTTGATCCATGTGTGGTTTGTGGAAAGAACACACATGCAATGACAGTGGTGGATCCATGTGTGGTTTGTGGAAAGAACACACATGCAATGACTTTAGTGCTAGTTTGTGTATAAGAACACACATGCAATGACTCTAGTGGGTCCACATGTGGTTTGTGAAAAGAACACACATGCAATGACCACTGGTTGATCCATAAGTTGTTTGTGGAAAATAACACACATGCAATGAGTCTAGTGGATCCATGTGTGGTTTGTGGAAAGAACACACATGCAATGACTCTACTGCTGGTTTGTGGTTTTAGTATAAGAACAAACATGCAATGACTCTAGTGGTTGATCCATGTGTGGTTTGTGGAAAGAACACACATGCAATGACTCTGGTTGATCCATATGTGGTTTGTGGAAAGAACACACATGCAATGACCACTGGTGGATCCATGTGTGGTTTGTGGAAAAGAACACACATGCAATGACCACTGGTTGATCCATGTGTGGTTTGTGGAAAGAACACACATGCAATGACTCTAGTGTTGGTTTTAGTATAAGAACACACATGCAATGACTCTAGTGGTGGATCCATGTGTGGTTTGTGGAAAAGAACACACACATGCAATGACTCTAGTGGTTGATCCATGTGTGGTTTGTGGAAATAACACACATGCAATGACTCTACAGGTTGATCCATGTGTGGTTTGTGAAAATAACACACATGCAATGACTGTAATGGATCCATAAGTGGTTTGTGGAAAGAACACACATGCAAAGACTCTAATGTTGGTTTTAGTATAACAACACACATGCAATGACTCTAGTGGTTGATTCATGTGTGGTTTGTGGAAATAACACACATGCAATGACTCTAGTGGTTGATCCATGTGTGGTTTGTGGAAATAACACACATGCAATGACTCTAGTGGTTGATGCATGTGTGGTTTGTGGAAATAACACACATGCAATGACTGTAATGGATCCATAAGTGGTTTATGGAAAAGAACACACATGCAATGACCACTGGTTGATCCATATGTGGTTTGTGGAAAGAACACACATGCAATAACTCTAGTGGTTGATCCATGTGTGGTTTGTGGAAAGAACACACATGCAATGACAGTGGTGGATCCATGTGTGGTTTGTGGAAAGAACACACATGCAATGACTCTAGTGCTAGTTTGTGTATAAGAACACACATGCAATGACTCTAGTGGGTCCACATGTGGTTTGTGAAAAGAACACACATGCAATGACCACTGGTTGATCCATAAGTTGTTTGTGGAAAAGAACACACATGCAATGAGTCTAGTGGATCCATGTGTGGTTTGTGGAAAAGAACACACATGCAATGACTCTATTGCTGGTTTGTGGTTTTAGTATAAGAACAAACATGCAATGACTCTAGTGGTTGATCCATGTGTGGTTTGTGGAAAGAACACACATGCAATGACTCTGGTTGATCCATATGTGGTTTGTGGAAAGAACACACATGCAATGACCACTGGTGGATCCATGTGTGGTTTGTGGAAAGAACACACATGCAATGACCACTGGTTGATCCATGTGTGGTTTGTGGAAAGAACACACATGCAATGACTCTAGTGTTGGTTTTAGTATAAGAACACACATGCAATGACTCTAGTGGTGGATCCATGTGTGGTTTGTGGAAAAGAACACACACATGCAATGACTCTAGTGGTTGATCCATGTGTGGTTTGTGGAAATAACACACATGCAATGACTCTACAGGTTGATCCATGTGTGGTTTGTGAAAATAACACACATGCAATGACTATAATGGATCCATAAGTGGTTTGTGGAAAGAACACACATGCAAAGACTCTAATGTTGGTTTTAGTATAACAACACACATGCAATGACTCTAGTGGTTGATTCATGTGTGGTTTGTGGAAATAACACACATGCAATGACTCTAGTGGTTGATCCATGTGTGGTTTGTGGAAATAACACACATGCAATGACTCTAGTGGTTGATGCATGTGTGGTTTGTGGAAATAACACACATGCAATGACTGTAATGGATCCATAAGTGGTTTATGGAAAAGAACACACATGCAATGACCACTGGTTGATCCATATGTGGTTTGTGGAAAGAACACACATGCAATAACTCTAGTGGTTGATCCATGTGTGGTTTGTGGAAAGAACACACATGCAATGACAGTGGTGGATCCATGTGTGGTTTGTGGAAAGAACACACATGCAATGACTTTAGTGCTAGTTTTAGTATAAGAACACACATGCAATGACTCTAGTGGGTCCACATGTGGTTTGTGAAAAGAACACACATGCAATGACCACTGGTTGATCCATAAGTTGTTTGTGGAAAGAACACACATGCAATGAGTCTAGTGGATCCATGTGTGGTTTGTGGAAAAGAACACACATGCAATGACTCTACTGCTGGTTTGTGGTTTTAGTAAGAACAAACATGCAATGACTCTAGTGGTTGATCCATGTGTGGTTTGTGGAAAGAACACACATGCAATGACTCTGGTTGATCCATATGTGGTTTGTGGAAAGAACACACATGCAATGACCACTGGTGGATCCATGTGTGGTTTGTGGAAAAGAACACACATGCAATGACCACTGGTTGATCCATGTGTGGTTTGTGGAAAGAACACACATGCAATGACTCTAGTGTTGGTTTTAGTATAAGAACACACATGCAATGACTCTAGTGGTGGATCCATGTGTGGTTTGTGGAAAAGAACACACATGCAATGACTCTAGTGGTTGATCCATGTGTGGTTTGTGGAAATAACACACATGCAATGACTCTACAGGTTGATCCATGTGTGGTTTGTGAAAATAACACACATGCAATGACTGTAATGGATCCATAAGTGGTTTGTGGAAAGAACACACATGCAAAGACTCTAATGTTGGTTTTAGTATAAGAACACACATGCAATGACTCTAGTGGTTGATTCATGTGTGGTTTGTGGAAATAACACACATGCAATGACTCTAGTGGTTGATCCATGTGTGGTTTGTGGAAATAACACACATGCAATGACTCTAGTGGTTGATCCATGTGTGGTTTGTGGAAATAACACACATGCAATGACTGTAATGGATCCATAAGTGGTTTATGGAAAAGAACACACATGCAATGACCACTGGTTGATCCATATGTGGTTTGTGGAAAGAACACACATGCAATAACTCTAGTGGTTGATCCATGTGTGGTTTGTGGAAAGAACACACATGCAATGACAGTGGTGGATCCATGTGTGGTTTGTGGATAGAACACACATGCAATGACTCTAGTGCTAGTTTTAGTATATGAACACACATGCAATGAATCTAGTGGGTCCACATGTGGTTTGTGAAAAGAACACACATGTAATGACCACTGGTTGATCCATCAGTTGTTTGTGGAAAAGAACACACATGCAATGAGTCTAGTGGATCCATGTGTGGTTTGTGGAAAAGAACACACATGCAATGACTCTAGTGGTTGATCCATGTGTGGTTTGTGGAAAGAACACACATGCAATTACTCTAGTGGTTGATCCATGCGTGGTTTGTGGAAATAACACACATGCAATGACTGTAATGGATCCATAAGTGGTTTTTGCAAAAGAACACACATGCAATGACTCTAATGTTGGTTTTATTATAAGAACACACATGCAATGACTCTAGTGGTTGATCCATGTGTGGTTTGTGGAAATAACACACATGCAATGACTCTAGTGGTTGATCCATGTGTGGTTTGTGGAAAGAACACACATGCAATGACTCTAGTGGTTGATCCATGTGTGGTTTGTGGAAATAACACACATGCAATGACTCTAATGGATCCATAAGTGGTTGGAAAAGAACACAGATGCAATGACCACTGGTTGATCCATATGTGGTTTGTGGAAAGAACACACATGCAATGACACTAGTGGTTGATCCATGTGTGGTTTGTGCAAAGAACACACATGCAATGACTAGTGGTTGATCCATGTGTGGTTTGTGGAAAGAACACACATGCAATGACTCTAGTGCTAGTTTGTGTATAAGAACACACATGCAATGACTCTAGTGGATCCACATGTGGTTTGTGGAAAGAACACACAAGCAATGACGAGAGTGGTTTATCCATGTGTGGTTTGTGGAAAGAACACACATGCAATGAGTCTAGTGGATCCATGTGTGGTTTGTGGAAAGAACACACATGCAATGACTCTACTGTGGTTTGTGGTTTTAGTATAAGAACAAACATGCAATGACTCTAGTGGTTGATCCATGTGTGGTTTGTGGAAAGAACACACATGCAATGACTCTGGTTGATCCATATGTGGTTTGTGGAAAGAACACACATGCAATGACCACTGGTGGATCCATGTGTGGTTTGTGGAAAAGAACACACATGCAATGACCATAATGGATCCATGTGTGGTTTGTGGACAGAACACACATGCAATGACTCTAGTGTTGGTTTTAGTATAAGAACACACATGCAATGACTCTAGTGGTGGATCCATGTGTGGTTTGTGGAAAAGAACACACACATGCAATGACTCTAGTGGTTGATCCATGTGTGGTTTGTGGAAATAACACACATGCAATGACTCTAGTGGTTGATCCATGTGTGGTTTGTGAAAATAACACACATGCAATGACTGTAATGGATCCATAAGTGGTTTGTGGAAAGAACACACATGCAAAGACTCTAATGTTGGTTTTAGTATAAGAACACACATGCAATGACTCTAGTGGTTGATCCATGTGTGGTTTGTGGAAATAACACACATGCAATGACTCTAGTGGTTGATCCATGTGTGGTTTGTGGAAATAACACACATGCAATGACTCTAGTGGTTGATGCATGTGTGGTTTGTGCAAAATAACACACATGCAATGACTGTAATGGATCCATAAGTGGTTTATGGAAAGACACACATGCAATGACCATTGGTTGATCCATATGTGGTTTGTGGAAAGAACACACATGCAATGACTCTAGTGGTTGATCCATTTGTGGTTTGTGTAAATAACACACATGCAATGACTCTAGTGGTGGATCCATGTGTGGTTTTGTGGAAAAGAACACACACATGCAATGACTCTAGTGGTTGATCCATGTGTGGTTTGTGGAAATAACACACATGCAATGACTCTAGTGGCTCCACATGTGGTTTGTGGAAAGAACACACATGCAATGACCACTGGTAGATCCATGGGTGTTTTGTGGAAAAGAACACACATGCAATGAGTCTAGTGGATCCATGTGTGGTTTGTGGAAATAACACACATGGAATAACTCTACTGGGTTTGTGTTTTTAGTATAAGAACACACATGCAATGACTCTAGTGGTTGATCCATGTGTGGTTTGTGGAAAGAACACACATGCAATGACTCTGGTTGATCCATATGTGGTTTGTGGAAAGAACACACATGCAATGACCACTGGTGGATCTATATGTGGTTTGTGGAAAGAACACACATGCAATGACCATTGGTTGATCCATGTGTGGTTTGTGGAAAGAACACACATGCAATGACTCTAGTGTTGGTTTTAGTATAAGAACACACATGCAATGACTCTAGTGGTGGATCCATGTGTGGTTTGTGGAAATAACACACATGCAATGACTCTAGTGGTTGATCCATGTGTGGTTTGTGGAAATAACACACATGCAATGACTCTACAGGTTGATCCATGTGTGGTTTGTGAAAATAACACACATGCAATGACTGTAATGGATCCATAAGTGGTTTGTGGAAAGAACACACATGCAAAGACTCTAATGTTGGTTTTAGTATAACAACACACATGCAATGACTCTAGTGGTTGATTCATGTGTGGTTTGTGGAAATAACACACATGCAATGACTCTAGTGGTTGATCCATGTGTGGTTTGTGGAAATAACACACATGCAATGACTCTAGTGGTTGATGCATGTGTGGTTTGTGGAAATAACACACATGCAATGACTGTAATGGATCCATAAGTGGTTTATGGAAAAGAACACACATGCAATGACCACTGGTTGATCCATATGTGGTTTGTGGAAAGAACACACATGCAATAACTCTAGTGGTTGATCCATGTGTGGTTTGTGGAAAGAACACACATGCAATGACAGTGGTGGATCCATGTGTGGTTTGTGGAAAGAACACACATGCAATGACTCTAGTGCTAGTTTGTGTATAAGAACACACATGCAATGACTCTAGTGGTGGATCCATGTGTGGTTTGTGGAAAAGAACACACATGCAATGACCACTGGTTGATCCATGTGTGGTTTGTGGAAAGAACACACATGCAATGACAGTGGTTGATCCATGTGTGGTTTGTGGAAAGAACACACATGCAATGACTCTAGTGTTGGTTTTAGTATAAGAACACACATGCAATGACTCTAGTGGTGGATCCATGTGTGGTTTGTGGAAAGCACACACATGCAATGACTCTAGTGGTTGATCCATGTGTGGTTTTGTGGAAATAACACACATGCAATGACTCACAGGTTGATCCATGTGGTTTGTGAAAAGAACACACATGCAATGACCATAATGGATCCATAAGTGGTTTGTGGAAAGAACACACATGCAATGACTCTAGTGTTGGTTTTAGTATAAGAACACACATGCAATGACTCTAGTGGTTGATCCATGTGTGGTTTGTGGAAAAGAAAACACACATGCAATGACTCTAGTGGTTGATCCATGTGTGGTTTGTGGAAATAACACACATGCAATGACTCTAGTGGTTGATCCATGTGTGGTTTGTGGAAATAACACACATGCAATGACTGTAATGGATCCATAAGTGGTTTATGGACAAGAACACACATGCAATGACCACTGGTTGATCCATATGTGGTTTGTGGAAAGAACACACATGCAATGACTCTAGTGGTTGATCCATGTGTGGTTTGTGGAAAGAACACACATGCAATGACAGTGGTGGATCCATGTGTGGTTTGTGGAAAGAACACACATGCAATGACTTTAGTGCTAGTTTGTGTATAAGAACACACATGCAATGACTCTAGTGGGTCCACATGTGGTTTGTGAAAAGAACACACATGCAATGACCACTGGTTGATCCATAAGTTGTTTGTGGAAAATAACACACATGCAATGAGTCTAGTGGATCCATGTGTGGTTTGTGGAAAAGAACACACATGCAATGACTCTACTGCTGGTTTGTGGTTTTAGTATAAGAACAAACATGCAATGACTCTAGTGGTTGATCCATGTGTGGTTTGTGGAAAGAACACACATGCAATGACTCTGGTTGATCCATATGTGGTTTGTGGAAAGAACACACATGCAATGACCACTGGTGGATCCATGTGTGGTTTGTGGAAAAGAACACACATGCAATGACCACTGGTTGATCCATGTGTGGTTTGTGGAAAGAACACACATGCAATGACTCTAGTGTTGGTTTTAGTATAAGTACACACATGCAATGACTCTAGTGGTGGATCCATGTGTGGTTTGTGGAAAAGAACACAAAATTGCAATGACTCTAGTGGTAGATCCATGTGTGGTTTGTGGAAATAACACACATGCAATGACTCTACAGGTTGATCCATGCGTGGTTTGTGAAAATAACACACATGCAATGACTGTAATGGATCCATAAGTGGTTTGTGGAAAGAACACACATGCAAAGACTCTAATGTTGGTTTTAGTATGAGAACACACATGCAATGTCTCTAGTGGTTAATTCATGTGTCGTTTGTGGAAATAACACACATGCAATGTCTCTAGTGGTTGATCCATGTGTGGTTTGTGGAAATAACACACATGCAATGACTCTAGTGGTTGATGCATGTGTGGTTTGTGGAAATAACACACATGCAATGACTGTAATGGATCCATAAGTGGTTATGGAAAAGAACACACATGCAATGACCACTGGTTGATCCATATGTGGTTTGTGGAAAGAACACACATGCAATAACTCTAGTGGTTGATCCATGTGTGGTTTGTGGAAAGAACACACATGCAATGACAGTGGTGGATCCATGTGTGGTTTGTGGAAAGAACACACATGCAATGACTCTAGTGCGAGTTTTAGTATATGAACACACATGCAATGACTCTAGTGGGTCCATAAGTGGTTTGTGAAAATAACACACAAGCAATGACCACTAGTTGATCCATAAGTTGTTTGTGGAAAACACACGTGCAATGAGTCTAGTGGATCCATGTGTGGTTTGTGGAAAAGAACACACATGCAATGACTCTAGTGGTTGATCCATGTGTGGTTTGTGGAAATAACACACATGCAATGACTCTACAGGTTGATCCATGTGTGGTTTGTGAAAATAACACACATGCAATGACTGTAATGGATCCATAAGTGGTTTGTGGAAAGAACACACATGCAAAGACTCTAATGTTGGTTTTAGTATAATAACACACATGCAATGACTCTAGTGGTTGATTCATGTGTGGTTTGTGGAAATAACACACATGCAATGACTCTAGTGGTTGATCCATGTGTGGTTTGTGGAAATAACACACATGCAATGACTCTAGTGGTTGATGCATGTGTGGTTTGTGGAAATAACACACATGCAATGACTGTAATGGATCCATAAGTGGTTTATGGAAAAGAACACACATGCAATGACCACTGGTTGATCCATATGTGGTTTGTGGAAAGAACACACATGCAATAACTCTAGTGGTTGATCCATGTGTGGTTTGTGGAAAGAACACACATGCAATGACAGTGGTGGATCCATGTGTGGTTTGTGGAAAGAACACACATGCAATGACTTTAGTGCTAGTTTGTGTATAAGAACACACATGCAATGACTCTAGTGGGTCCACATGTGGTTTGTGAAAAGAACACACATGCAATGACCAATGGTTGATCCATAAGTTGTTTGTGGAAACTAACACACATGCAATGAGTCTAGTGGATCCATGTGTGGTTTGTGGAAAAGAACACACATGCAATGACTCTACTGCTGGTTTGTGGTTTTAGTATAAGAACAAACATGCAATGACTCTAGTGGTTGATCCATGTGTGGTTTGTGGAAAGAACACACATGCAATGACTCTGGTTGATCCATATGTGGTTTGTGGAAAGAACACACATGCAATGACCACTGGTGGATCCATGTGTGGTTTGTGGAAAAGAACACACATGCAATGACCACTGGTTGATCCATGTGTGGTTTGTGGAAAGAACACACATGCAATGACTCTAGTGTTGGTTTTAGTATAAGAACACACATGCAATGACTCTAGTGGTGGATCCATGTGTGGTTTGTGGAAAAGAACACACACATGCAATGACTCTAGTGGTTGATCCATGTGTGGTTTGTGGAAATAACACACATGCAATGACTCTACAGGTTGATCCATGTGTGGTTTGTGAAAATAACACACATGCAATGACTATAATGGATCCATAAGTGGTTTGTGGAAAGAACACACATGCAAAGACTCTAATGTTGGTTTTAGTATAACAACACACATGCAATGACTCTAGTGGTTGATTCATGTGTGGTTTGTGGAAATAACACACATGCAATGACTCTAGTGGTTGATCCATGTGTGGTTTGTGGAAATAACACACATGCAATGACTCTAGTGGTTGATGCATGTGTGGTTTGTGGAAATAACACACATGCAATGACTGTAATGGATCCATAAGTGGTTTATGGAAAAGACACACATGCAATGACCACTGGTTGATCCATATGTGGTTTGTGGAAAGAACACACATGCAATAACTCTAGTGGTTGATCCATGTGTGGTTTGTGGAAAGAACACACATGCAATGACTCTAGTGGTTGATCCATGTGTGGTTTGTGGAAAGAACACACATGCAATGACTCTAGTGGTCGTTTGTGTATAAGAACACACATGCAATGACTCTAGTGGGTCAACATGTGGTTTGTGGAAAAGAACACACATGCAATGACCACTGGTTGATCCATGTGTGTTTGTGGAAAGAAATAACACACATGCAATGAGTCTAGTGGATCCATGTGTGGTTTGTGGAAAAGAACACACATGCAATGACTCTACTGCTGGTTTGTGGTTTTGGTATAAGAACAGACATGCAATGACTCTAGTGGTTGATCCATGTGTGGTTTGTGGAAAGAACACACATGCAATGACTCTGGTTGATCCATATGTGGTTTGTGGAAAGAACACACATGCAATGACCACTGGTGGATCCATGTGTGGTTTGTGGAAAAGAACACACATGCAATGACCACTGGTTGATCCATGTGTGGTTTGTGGAAAGAACACACATGCAATGACTCTAGTGTTGGTTTTAGTATAAGAACACACATGCAATGACTCTAGTGGTGGATCCATGTGTGGTTTGTGGAAAAGAACACACACATGCAATGACTCTAGTGGTTGATCCATGTGTGGTTTGTGGAAATAACACACATGCAATGACTCTAGTGGTTGATCCATGTGTGGTTTGTGGAAATAACACACATGCAATGACTGTAATGGATCCATAAGTGGTTTATGGAAAGAACACACATGCAATGACTCTAGTGGTTGATCCATGTGTGGTTTGTGGAAATAACACACATGCAATGACTCTAGTGGTTGATCCATGTGTGGTTTGTGGAAAGAACACACATGCAATGACTCTAGTGGTGGATCCATGTGTGGTTTGTGGAAATAACACACATGCAATGACTCTAGTGCTAGTTTGTGGTTTTAGTATAAGAACACACATGCAATGACTCTAGTGGTTGATCCATGTGTGGTTTGTGGAAATAACACACATGCAATGACTGTAATGGATCCATAAGTGGTTTATGGAAAAGAACACACATGCAATGACCATTGGTTGATCCATATGTGGTTTGTGGAAAGAACACACATGCAATAACTCTAGTGGTTGATCCATGTGTGGTTTGTGGAAAGAACACACATGCAATGATAGTGGTGGATCCATGTGTGGTTTGTGGAAAGAACACACATGCAATGACTCTACTGCTGGTTTGTGGTTTTAGTATAAGAACAAACATGCAATGACTCTAGTGGTTGATCCATGTGTGGTTTGTGGAAAGAACACACATGCAATGACATTGGTTGATCCATATGTGGTTTGTGGAAAGAACTCACATGCAATGACCACTGGTGGATCCATGTGGTTTGTGGAAAGAACACACATGCAATGACCACTGGTTGATCCATGTGTGGTTTGTGGAAAGAACACACATGCAATGACTCTAGTGTTGGTTTTAGTATAAGAACACACATGCAATGACTCTAGTGGTGGATCCATGTGTGGTTTGTGGAAAGCACACACATGCAATGACTCTAGTGGTTGATCCATGTGTGGTTTGTGGAAATAACACACATGCAATGACTCTACAGGTTGATCCATGTGTGGTTTGTGAAAATAACACACATGCAATGACTGTAATGGATCCATAAGTGGTTTGTGGAAAGAACACACATGCAAAGACTCTAATGTTGGTTTTAGTATAACAACACACATGCAATGACTCTAGTGGTTGATTCATGTGTGGTTTGTGGAAATAACACACATGCAATGACTCTAGTGGTTGATCCATGTGTGGTTTGTGGAAATAACACACATGCAATGACTCTAGTGGTTGATGCATGTGTGGTTTGTGGAAATAACACACATGCAATGACTGTAATGGATCCATAAGTGGTTTATGGAAAAGAACACACATGCAATGACCACTGGTTGATCCATATGTGGTTTGTGGAAAGAACACACATGCAATAACTCTAGTGGTTGATCCATGTGTGGTTTGTGGAAAGAACACACATGCAATGACAGTGGTGGATCCATGTGTGGTTTGTGGAAAGAACACACATGCAATGACTTTAGTGCTAGTTTGTGTATAAGAACACACATGCAATGACTCTAGTGGGTCCACATGTGGTTTGTGAAAAGAACACACATGCAATGACCACTGGTTGATCCATAAGTTGTTTGTGGAAAATAACACACATGCAATGAGTCTAGTGGATCCATGTGTGGTTTGTGGAAAAGAACACACATGCAATGACTCTACTGCTGGTTTGTGGTTTTAGTATAAGAAGAAACATGCAATGAGTCTAGTGGTTGATCCATGTGTGGTTTGTGGAAAGAACACACATGCAATGACTCTGGTTGATCCATATGTGGTTTGTGGAAAGAACACACATGCAATGACCACTGGTGGATCCATGTGTGGTTTGTGGAAAAGAACACACATGCAATGACCATTGGTTGATCCATGTGTGGTTTGTGGAAAGAACACACATGCAATGACTCTAGTGTTGGTTTTAGTATAAGTACACACATGCCATGACTCTAGTGGTGGATCCATGTGTGGTTTGTGGAAAAGAACACAAAATTGCAATGACTCTAGTGGTTGATCCATGTGTGGTTTGTGGAAATAACACACATGCAATGACTCTATAGGTTGATCCATGTGTGGTTTGTGAAAATAACACACATGCAATGACTGTAATGGTTCCATAAGTGGTTTGTGGAAAGAACACACATGCAAAGACTCTAATGTTGGTTTTATTATAACAACACACATGCAATGACTCTAGTGGTTGATTCATGTGTGGTTTGTGGAAATAACACACATACAATGACTCTAGTGGTTGATCCATGTGTGGTTTGTGGAAATAACACACATGCAATGACTCTAGTGGTTGATGCATGTGTGGTTTGTGGAAATAACACACATGCAATGACTGTAATGGATCCATAAGTGGTTTATGGAAAAGAACACACATGCAATGACCACTGGTTGATCCATATGTGGTTTGTGGAAAGAACACACATGCAATAACTCTAGTGGTTGATCCATGTGTGGTTTGTGGAAAGAACACACATGCAATGACAGTGGTGGATCCATGTGTGGTTTGTGGAAAGAACACACATGCAATGACTTTAGTGCTAGTTTGTGTATAAGAACACACATGCAATGACTCTAGTGGGTCCACATGTGGTTTGTGAAAAGAACACACATGCAATGACCACTGGTTGATCCATAAGTTGTTTGTGGAAAATAACACACATGCAATGAGTCTAGTGGATCCATGTGTGGTTTGTGGAAAAGAACACACATGCAATGACTCTACTGCTGGTTTGTGGTTTTAGTATAAGAACAAACATGCAATGACTCTAGTGGTTGATCCATGTGTGGTTTGTGGAAAGAACACACATGCAATGACTCTGGTTGATCCATATGTGGTTTGTGGAAAGAACACACATGCAATGACCACTGGTGGATCCATGTGTGGTTTGTGGAAAAGAACACACATGCAATGACCACTGGTTGATCCATGTGTGGTTTGTGGAAAGAACACACATGCAATGACTCTAGTGTTGGTTTTAGTATAAGAACACACATGCAATGACTCTAGTGGTGGATCCATGTGTGGTTTGTGGAAAAGAACACACACATGCAATGACTCTAGTGGTTGATCCATGTGTGGTTTGTGGAAATAACACACATGCAATGACTCTACAGGTTGATCCATGTGTGGTTTGTGAAAATAACACACATGCAATGACTATAATGGATCCATAAGTGGTTTGTGGAAAGAACACACATGCAAAGACTCTAATGTTGGTTTTAGTATAATAACACACGCAAAGACTCTAGTGGTTGATTCATGTGTGGTTTGTGGAAATAACACACATGCAATGACTCTAGTGGTTGATCCATGTGTGGTTTGTGGAAATAACACACATGCAATGACTCTAGTGGTTGATGCATGTGTGGTTTGTGGAAATAACACACATGCAATGACTGTAATGGATCCATAAGTGGTTTATGGAAAAGAACACACATGCAATGACCACTGGTTGATCCATATGTGGTTTGTGGAAAGAACACACATGCAATAACTCTAGTGGTTGATCCATGTGTGGTTTGTGGAAAGAACACACATGCAATGACAGTGGTGGATCCATGTGTGGTTTGTGGAAAGAACACACATGCAATGACTTTAGTGCTAGTTTGTGTATAAGAACACACATGCAATGACTCTAGTGGGTCCACATGTGGTTTGTGAAAAGAACACACATGCAATGACCACTGGTTGATCCATAAGTTGTTTGTGGAAAATAACACACATGCAATGAGTCTAGTGGATCCATGTGTGGTTTGTGGAAAAGAACACACATGCAATGACTCTACTGCTGGTTTGTGGTTTTAGTATAAGAACAAACATGCAATGACTCTAGTGGTTGATCCATGTGTGGTTTGTGGAAAGAACACACATGCAATGACTCTGGTTGATCCATATGTGGTTTGTGGAAAGAACACACATGTAATGACCACTGGTGGATCCATGTGTGGCTTGTGGAAAAGAACACACACGCAATGACCACTGGTTGATCCATGTGTGGTTTGTGGAAAGAACACACATGCAATGACTCTAGTGTTGGTTTTAGTATAAGAACACACATGCAATGACTCTAGTGGTGGATCCATGTGTGGTTTGTGGAAAAGAACACACATGCAATGACTCTAGTGGTTGATCCATGTGTGGTTTGTGGAAATAACACACATGCAATGACTCTACAGGTTGATCCATGTGTGGTTTGTGAAAATAAAACACATGCAATGACTGTAATGGATCCATAAGTGGTTTGTGGAAATAACACACATGCAAAGACTCTAATGTTGGTTTTAGTATAAGAACACACATGCAATGACTCTAGTGGTTGATTCATGTGTTGTTTGTAAAAATAACACACATGCAATGACTCTAGTGGTTGATCCATGTGTGGTTTCTGGAAATAACACACATGCAATGACTCTAGTGGTTGATCCATGTGTGGTTTGTGGAAATAACACACATGCAATGACTGTAATGGATCCATAAGTGGTTTATGGAAAAGAACACACATGCAATGACCACTGGTTGATCCATATGTGGTTTGTGGAAAGAACACACATGCAATAACTCTAGTGGTTGATCCATGTGTGTTTTGTGGAAAGAACACACATGCAATGACAGTGGTGGATCCATGTGTGGTTTGTGGATAGAACACACATGCAATGACTCTAGTGCTAGTTTTAGTATATGAACACACATGCAATGAATCTAGTGGGTCCACATGTGGTTTGTGAAAAGAACACACATGTAATGACCACTGGTTGATCCATCAGTTGTTTGTGGAAAAGAACACACATGCAATGAGTCTAGTGGATCCATGTGTGGTTTGTGGAAAAGAACACAAAATTGCAATGACTCTAGTGGTTGATCCATGTGTGGTTTGTGGAAATAACACACATGCAATGACTCTACAGGTTGATCCATCTGTGGTTTGTGAAAATAACACACATGCAATGACTGTAATGGATCCATAAGTGGTTTGTGGAAAGAACACACATGCAAAGACTCTAATGTTGGTTTTATTATAACAACACACATGCAATGACTCTAGTGGTTGATTCATGTGTGGTTTGTGGAAATAACACACATGCAATGACTCTAGTGGTTGATCCATGTGTGGTTTGTGGAAATAACACACATGCAATGACTCTAGTGGTTGATGCATGTGTGGTTTGTGGAAATAACACACATGCAATGACTGTAATGGATCCATAAGTGGTTATGGAAAAGAACACACATGCAATGACCACTGGTTGATCCATATGTGGTTTGTGGAAAGAACACACATGCAATAACTCTAGTGGTTGATCCATGTGTGGTTTGTGGAAAGAACACACATGCAATGACAGTGGTGGATCCATGTGTGGTTTGTGGAAAGAACACACATGCAATGACTTTAGTGCTAGTTTGTGTATAAGAACACACATGCAATGACTCTAGTGGGTCCACATGTGGTTTGTGAAAAGAACACACATGCAATGACCACTGGTTGATCCATAAGTTGTTTGTGGAAACTAACACACATGCAATGAGTCTAGCGGATCCATGTGTGGTTTGTGGAAAAGAACACACATGCAATGACTCTACTGCTGGTTTGTGGTTTTAGTATGAGAACAAACATGCAATGACTCTAGTGGTTGATCCATGTGTGGTTTGTGGAAAGAACACACATGCAATGACTCTGGTTGATCCATATGTGGTTTGTGGAAAGAACACACATGCAATGACCACTGGTGGATCTATGTGTGGTTTGTGGAAAAGAACACACATGCAATGACCACTGGTTGATCCATGTGTGGTTTCTGGAAAGAACACACATGCAATGACTCTAGTGTTGGTTTTAGTATAAGAACACACATGCAATGACTCTAGTGGTGGATCCATGTGTGGTTTGTGGAAAAGAACACACACATGCAATGACTCTAGTGGTTGATCCATGTGTGGTTTGTGGAAATAACACACATGCAATGACTCTACAGGTTGATCCATGTGTGGTTTGTGAAAATAACACACATGCAATGACTATAATGGATCCATAAGTGGTTTGTGGAAAGAACACACATGCAAAGACTCTAATGTTGGTTTTAGTATAACAACACACATGCAATGACTCTAGTGGTTGATTCATGTGTGGTTTGTGGAAATAACACACATGCAATGACTCTAGTGGTTGATCCATGTGTGGTTTGTGGAAATAACACACATGCAATGACTCTAGTGGTTGATGCATGTGTGGTTTGTGGAAATAACACACATGCAATGACTGTAATGGATCCATAAGTGGTTTATGGAAAAGAACACACATGCAATGACCACTGGTTGATCCATATGTGGTTTGTGGAAAGAACACACATGCAATAACTCTAGTGGTTGATCCATGTGTGGTTTGTGGAAAGAACACACATGCAATGACTTTAGTGCTAGTTTGTGTATAAGAACACACATGCAATGACTCTAGTGGGTCCACATGTGGTTTGTGAAAAGAACACACATGCAATGACCACTGGTTGATCCATAAGTTGTTTGTGGAAAATAACACACATGCAATGAGTCTAGTGGATCCATGTGTGGTTTGTGGAAAAGAACACACATGCAATGACTCTACTGCTGGTTTGTGGTTTTGGTATAAGAACAGACATGCAATGACTCTAGTGGTTGATCCATGTGTGGTTTGTGGAAAGAACACACATGCAATGACTCTGGTTGATCCATATGTGGTTTGTGGAAAGAACACACATGCAATGACCACTGGTGGATCTATGTGTGGTTTGTGGAAAAGAACACACATGCAATGACCACTGGTTGATCCATGTGTGGTTTGTGGAAAGAACACACATGCAATGACTCTAGTGTTGGTTTTAGTATAAGAACACACATGCAATGACTCTAGTGGTGGATCCATGTGTGGTTTGTGGAAAAGAACACACACATGCAATGACTCTAGTGGTTGATCCATGTGTGGTTTGTGGAAATAACACACATGCAATGACTCTAGTGGTTGATCCATGTGTGGTTTGTGGAAATAACACACATGCAATGACTGTAATGGATCCATAAGTGGTTTATGGAAAAGAACACACATGCAATGACTCTAGTGGTTGATCCATGTGTGGTTTGTGGAAATAACACACATGCAATGACTCTAGTGGTTGATCCATGTGTGGTTTGTGGAAAGAACACACATGCAATGACAGTGGTGGATCCATGTGTGGTTTGTGGATATAACACACATGCAATGACTCTAGTGCTAGTTTGTGGTTTTAGTATAAGAACAAACATGCAATGACTCTAGTGGTTGATCCATGTGTGGTTTGTGGAAATAACACACATGCAATGACTGTAATGGATCCATAAGTGGTTTATGGAAAAGAAGACACATGCAATGACCATTGGTTGATCCATATGTGGTTTGTGGAAAGAACACACATGCAATGACTCTAGTGGTTGATCCATGTGTGGTTTGTGGAAAGAACACACATGCAATAACAGTGGTGGATCCATGTGTGGTTTGTGGAAAGAACACACATGCAATGACTCTACTGTTGGTTTGTGGTTTTAGTATAAGAACAAACATGCAATGACTCAAGTGGTTGATCCATGTGTGGTTTGTGTAAAGAACAGACATGCAATGACATTGGTTGATCCATATGTGGTTTGTGGAAAGAACACACATGCAATGACCACTGGTGGATCCATGTGTGGTTTGTGGAAAAGAACACACATGCAATGACCACTGGTTGATCCATGTGTGGTTTGTGGAAAGAATACACATGCAATGACTCTAGTGTTGGTTTTAGTACAAGAACACACATGCAATGACTCTAGTGGTGGATCCATGTGTGGATTGTGGAAAAGAACACACACATGCAATGACTCTAGTGGTTGATCCATGTGTGGTTTGTGGAAATAACACACATGCAATGACTCTACAGGTTGATCCATGTGTGGTTTGTGAAAATAACAAACATGCAATGACTGTAATGGATCCATAAGTGGTTTGTGGAAAGAACACACATGCAAAGACTCTAATGTTGGTTTTAGTATAACAACACACATGCAATGACTCTAGTGGTTGATGCATGTGTGGTTTGTGGAAATAACACACATGCAATGACTCTAGTGGTTGATCCATGTGTGGTTTGTGGAAATAACACACATGGAATGACTCTAGTGGTTGATGCATGTGTGGTTTGTGGAAATAACACACATGCAATGACTGTAATGGATCCATAAGTGGTTTATGGAAAAGAACACACATGCAATGACCACTGGTTGATCCATATGTGGTTTGTGGAAAGAACACACATGCAATAACTCTAGTGGTTGATCCATGTGTGGTTTGTGGAAAGAACACACATGCAATGACAGTGGTGGATCCATGTGTGGTTTGTGGAAAGAACACACATGCAATGACTTTAGTGCTAGTTTGTGTATAAGAACACACATGCAATGACTCTAGTGGGTCCACATGTGGTTTGTGAAAAGAACACACATGCAATGACCACTGGTTGAACCATAAGTTGTTTGTGGAAAATAACACACATGCAATGAGTCTAGTGGATCCATGTGTGGTTTGTGGAAAAGAACACACATGCAATGACTCTACTGCTGGTTTGTGGTTTTAGTATAAGAACAAACATGCAATGACTCTAGTGGTTGATCCATGTGTGGTTTGTGGAAAGAACACACATGCAATGACTCTGGTTGATCCATATGTGGTTTGTGGAAAGAACACACATGCAATGACCACTGGTGGATCCATGTGTGGTTTGTGGAAAAGAACACACATGCAATGACCATTGGTTGATCCATGTGTGGTTTGTGGAAAGAACACACATGCAATGACTCTAGTGGTGGATCCATGTGTGGTTTGTGGAAAAGAACACACATGCAATGACTCTAGTGGTTGATCCATGTGTGGTTTGTGGAAATAACACACATGCAATGACTCTACAGGTTGATCCATTTGTGGTTTGTGAAAATAACACACATGCAATGACTGTAATGGATCCATAAGTGGTTTGTGGAAAGAACACACATGCAAAGACTCTAATGTTGGTTTTAGTATAACAACACACATGCAATGACTCTAGTGGTTGATTCATGTGTGGTTTGTGGAAATAACACACATGCAATGACTCTAGTGGTTGATCCATGTGTGGTTTGTGGAAATAACACACATGCAATGACTCTAGTGGTTGATGGATGTGGCTTGTGGAAATAACACACATGCAATGACTGTAATGGATCCATAAGTGGTTTATGGAAAAGAACACACATGCAATGACCACTGGTTGATCCATATGTGGTTTGTGGAAAGAACACACATGCAATAACTCTAGTGGTTGATCCATGTGTGGTTTGTGGAAAGAACACACATGCAATGACAGTGGTGGATCCATGTGTGGTTTGTGGAAAGAACACACATGCAATGACTCTAGTGCTAGTTTGTGTATAAGAACACACATGCAATGACTCTAGTGGGTCCACATGTGGTTTGTGAAAAGAACACACATGCAATGACCACTGGTTGATCCATAATTTGTTTGTTAAAAAGAACACACATGCAATGAGTCTAGTGGATCCATGTGTGGTTTGTGGAAAAGAACACACATGCAATGACTCTAGTGCTGGTTTGTGGTTTTAGTATAAGAACAAACATGCAATGACTCTAGTGGTTGATCCATGTGTGGTTTGTGGAAAGAACACACATGCAATGACTCTGGTTGATCCATATGTGGTTTGTGGAAAGAACACACATGCAATGACCACTGGTGGATCTATGTGTGGTTTGTGGAAAAGAACACACATGCAATGACCACTGGTTGATCCATGTGTGGTTTCTGGAAAGAACACACATGCAATGACTCTAGTGTTGGTTTTAGTATAAGAACACACATGCAATGACTCTAGTGGTGGATCCATGTGTGGTTTGTGGAAAAGAACACACACATGCAATGACTCTAGTGGTTGATCCATGTGTGGTTTGTGGAAATAACACACATGCAATGACTCTAGTGGTTGATCCATGTGTGGTTTGTGAAAATAACACACATGCAATGACTATAATGGATCCATAAGTGGTTTGTGGAAAGAACACACATGCAAAGACTCTAATGTTGGTTTTAGTATAACAACACACATGCAATGACTCTAGTGGTTGATTCATGTGTGGTTTGTGGAAATAACACACATGCAATGACTCTAGTGGTTGATCCATGTGTGGTTTGTGGAAATAACACACATGCAATGACTCTAGTGGTTGATGCATGTGTGGTTTGCGGAAATAACACACATGCAATGACTGTAATGGATCCATAAGTGGTTTATGGAAAAGAACACACATGCAATGACCACTGGTTGATCCATATGTGGTTTGTGGAAAGAACACACATGCAATAACTCTAGTGGTTGATCCATGTGTGGTTTGTGGAAAGAACACACATGCAATGACAGTGGTGGATCCATGTGTGGTTTGTGGAAAGAACACACATGCAATGACTTTAGTGCTAGTTTGTGTATAAGAACACACATGCAATGACTCTAGTGGGTCCACATGTGGTTTGTGAAAAGAACACACATGCAATGACCACTGGTTGATCCATAAGTTGTTTGTGGAAAATAACACACATGCAATGAGTCTAGTGGATCCATGTGTGGTTTGTGGAAAAGAACACACATGCAATGACTCTACTGCTGGTTTGTGGTTTTAGTATAAGAACAAACATGCAATGACTCTAGTGGTTGATCCATGTGTGGTTTGTGGAAAGAACACACATGCAATGACTCTGGTTGATCCATATGTGGTTTGTGGAAAGAACACACATGCAATGACCACTGGTGGATCCATGTGTGGTTTGTGGAAAAGAACACACATGCAATGACCAATGGTTGATCCATGTGTGGTTTGTGGAAAGAACACACATGCAATGACTCTAGTGTTGGTTTTAGTATAAGAACACACATGCAATGACTATAGTGGATCCATAAGTGGTTTATGGAAAAGAAGACACATGCAATGACTCTAGTGGTTGATCCATGTGTGGTTTGTGGAAATAACACACATGCAATGACTCTACAGGTTGATCCATGTGTGGTTTGTGAAAATAAAACACATGCAATGACTGTAATGGATCCATAAGTGGTTTGTGGAAATAACACACATGCAAAGACTCTAATGTTGGTTTTAGTATAAGAACACACATGCAATGACTCTAGTGGTTGATTCATGTGTTGTTTGTAAAAATAACACACATGCAATGACTCTAGTGGTTGATCCATGTGTGGTTTCTGGAAATAACACACATGCAATGACTCTAGTGGTTGATCCATGTGTGGTTTGTGGAAATAACACACATGCAATGACTGTAATGGATCCATAAGTGGTTTATGGAAAAGAACACACATGCAATGACCACTGGTTGATCCATATGTGGTTTGTGGAAAGAACACACATGCAATAACTCTAGTGGTTGATCCATGTGTGTTTTGTGGAAAGAACACACATGCAATGACAGTGGTGGATCCATGTGTGGTTTGTGGATAGAACACACATGCAATGACTCTAGTGCTAGTTTTAGTATATGAACACACATGCAATGAATCTAGTGGGTCCACATGTGGTTTGTGAAAAGAACACACATGTAATGACCACTGGTTGATCCATAAGTTGTTTATGGAAAAGAACAGACATGCAATGAGTCTAGTGGATCCATGTGTGGTTTGTGGAAAAGAACACAAAATTGCAATGACTCTAGTGGTTGATCCATGTGTGGTTTGTGGAAATAACACACATGCAATGACTCTACAGGTTGATCCATGCGTGGTTTGTGAAAATAACACACATGCAATGACTGTAATGGATCCATAAGTGGTTTGTGGAAAGAACACACATGCAAAGACTCTAATGTTGGTTTTATTATAACAACACACATGCAATGACTCTAGTGGTTGATTCATGTGTGGTTTGTGGAAATAACACACATACAATGACTCTAGTGGTTGATCCATGTGTGGTTTGTGGAAATAACACACATGCAATGACTCTAGTGGTTGATGCATGTGTGGTTTGTGGAAATAACACACATGCAATGACTGTAATGGATCCATAAGTGGTTATGGAAAAGAACACACATGCAATGACCACTGGTTGATCCATATGTGGTTTGTGGAAAGAACAACATGCAATAACTCTAGTGGTTGATCCATGTGTGGTTTGTGGAAAGAACACACATGCAATGACAGTGGTGGATCCATGTGTGGTTTGTGGAAAGAACACACATGCAATGACTTTAGTGCTAGTTTGTGTATAAGAACACACATGCAATGACTCTAGTGGGTCCACATGTGGTTTGTGAAAAGAACACACATGCAATGACCACTGGTTGATCCATAAGTTGTTTGTGGAAACTAACACACATGCAATGAGTCTAGCGGATCCATGTGTGGTTTGTGGAAAAGAACACACATGCAATGACTCTACTGCTGGTTTGTGGTTTTAGTATGAGAACAAACATGCAATGACTCTAGTGGTTGATCCATGTGTGGTTTGTGGAAAGAACACACATGCAATGACTCTGGTTGATCCATATGTGGTTTGTGGAAAGAACACACATGCAATGACCACTGGTGGATCTATGTGTGGTTTGTGGAAAAGAACACACATGCAATGACCACTGGTTGATCCATGTGTGGTTTCTGGAAAGAACACACATGCAATGACTCTAGTGTTGGTTTTAGTATAAGAACACACATGCAATGACTCTAGTGGTGGATCCATGTGTGGTTTGTGGAAAAGAACACAAAATTGCAATGACTCTAGTGGTTGATCCATGTGTGGTTTGTGGAAATAACACACATGCAATGACTCTACAGGTTGATCCATGTGTGGTTTGTGAAAATAACACACATGCAATGACTATAATGGATCCATAAGTGGTTTGTGGAAAGAACACACATGCAAAGACTCTAATGTTGGTTTTAGTATAACAACACACATGCAATGACTCTAGTGGTTGATTCATGTGTGGTTTGTGGAAATAACACACATGCAATGACTCTAGTGGTTGATCCATGTGTGGTTTGTGGAAATAACACACATGCAATGACTCTAGTGGTTGATGCATGTGTGGTTTGCGGAAATAACACACATGCATTGACTGTAATGGATCCATAAGTGGTTTATGGAAAAGAACACACATGCAATGACCACTGGTTGATCCATATGTGGTTTGTGGAAAGAACACACATGCAATAACTCTAGTGGTTGATCCATGTGTGGTTTGTGGAAAGAACACACATGCAATGACAGTGGTGGATCCATGTGTGGTTTGTGGAAAGAACACACATGCAATGACTTTAGTGCTAGTTTGTGTATAAGAACACACATGCAATGACTCTAGTGGGTCCACATGTGGTTTGTGAAAAGAACACACATGCAATGACCACTGGTTGATCCATAAGTTGTTTGTGGAAAATAACACACATGCAATGAGTCTAGTGGATCCATGTGTGGTTTGTGGAAAAGAACACACATGCAATGACTCTACTACTGGTTTGTGGTTTTAGTATAAGAACAAACATGCAATGACTCTAGTGGTTGATCCATGTGTGATTTGTGGAAAGAACACACATGCAATGACTCTGGTTGATCCATATGTGGTTTGTGGAAAGAACACACATGTAATGACCACTGGTGGATCCATGTGTGGCTTGTGGAAAAGAACACACACGCAATGACCACTGGTTGATCCATGTGTGGTTTGTGGAAAGAACACACATGCAATGACTCTAGTGTTGGTTTTAGTATAAGAATACACATGCAATGACTCTAGTGGTGGATCCATGTGTGGTTTGTGGAAAAGAACACGCACATGCAATGACTCTAGTGGTTGATCCATGTGTGGTTTGTGGAAATAACACACATGCAATGACTCTACAGGTTGATCCATGTGTGGTTTGTGAAAATAAAACACATGCAATGACTGTAATGGATCCATAAGTGGTTTGTGGAAATAACACACATGCAAAGACTCTAATGTTGGTTTTAGTATAAGAACACACATGCAATGACTCTAGTGGTTGATTCATGTGTTGTTTGTAAAAATAACACACATGCAATGACTCTAGTGGTTGATCCATGTGTGGTTTCTGGAAATAACACACATGCAATGACTCTAGTGGTTGATCCATGTGTGGTTTGTGGAAATAACACACATGCAATGACTGTAATGGATCCATAAGTGGTTTATGGAAAAGAACACACATGCAATGACCACTGGTTGATCCATATGTGGTTTGTGGAAAGAACACACATGCAATAACTCTAGTGGTTGATCCATGTGTGTTTTGTGGAAAGAACACACATGCAATGACAGTGGTGGATCCATGTGTGGTTTGTGGATAGAACACACATGCAATGACTCTAGTGCTAGTTTTAGTATATGAACACACATGCAATGAATCTAGTGGGTCCACATGTGGTTTGTGAAAAGAACACACATGTAATGACCACTGGTTGATCCATCAGTTGTTTGTGGAAAAGAACACACATGCAATGAGTCTAGTGGATCCATGTGTGGTTTGTGGAAAAGAACACACATGCAATGACTCTAGTGGTTGATCCATGTGTGGTTTGTGGAAATAACACACATGCAATGACTCTACAGGTTGATCCATGTGTGGTTTGTGAAAATAACACACATGCAATGACTGTAATGGATCCATAAGTGGTTTGTGGAAAGAACACACATGCAAAGACTCTAATGTTGGTTTTAGTATAACAACACACATGCAATGACTCTAGTGGTTGATTCATGTGTGGTTTGTGGAAATAACACACATGCAATGACTCTAGTGGTTGATCCATGTGTGGTTTGTGGAAATAACACACATGCAATGACTCTAGTGGTTGATGCATGTGTGGTTTGTGGAAATAACACACATGCAATGACTATAATGGATCCATAAGTGGTTTATGGAAAAGAACACACATGCAATGACCACTGGTTGATCCATATGTGGTTTGTGGAAAGAACACACATGCAATAACTCTAGTGGTTGATCCATGTGTGGTTTGTGGAAAGAACACACATGCAATGACAGTGGTGGATCCATGTGTGGTTTGTGGAAAGAACACACATGCAATGACTCTAGTGCTAGTTTGTGTATAAGAACACACATGCAATGACTCTAGTGGGTCCACATGTGGTTTGTGAAAAGAACACACATGCAATAACCAATGGTTGATCCATAAGTTGTTTGTGTAAAAGAACACACATGCAATGAGTCTAGTTGATCCATGTGTGGTTTGTGGAAAGAACACACATGCAATGACTCTACTGCTGGTTTGTGGTTTTAGTATAAGAACAAACATGCAATGACTCTAGTGGTTGATCCATGTGTGGTTTGTGGAAAGAACACACATGCAATGACTCTGGTTGATCCATATGTGGTTTGTGGAAAGAACACACATGCAATGACCACTGGTGGATCCATGTGTGGTTTGTGGAAAAGAACACACATGCAATGACCACTGGTTGATCCATGTGTGGTTTGTGGAAAGAACACACATGCAATGACTCTAGTGTTGGTTTTAGTATAAGAACACACATGCAATGACTCTAGTGGTGGATCCATGTGTGGTTTGTGGAAAAGAACACACACATGCAATGACTCTAGTGGTTGATCCATGTGTGGTTTGTGGAAATAACACACATGCAATGACTCTACAGGTTGATCCATGTGTGGTTTGTGAAAATAACACACATGCAATGACTATAATGGATCCATAAGTGGTTTGTGGAAAGAACACACATGCAAAGACTCTAATGTTGGTTTTAGTATAACAACACACATGCAATGACTCTAGTGGTTGATTCATGTGTGGTTTGTGGAAATAACACACATGCAATGACTCTAGTGGTTGATCCATGTGTGGTTTGTGGAAATAACACACATGCAATGACTCTAGTGGTTGATGCATGTGTGGTTTGTGGAAATAACACACATGCAATGACTGTAATGGATCCATAAGTGGTTTATGGAAAAGAACACACATGCAATGACCACTGGTTGATCCATATGTGGTTTGTGGAAAGAACACACATGCAATAACTCTAGTGGTTGATCCATGTGTGTTTTGTGGAAAGAACACACATGCAATGACTCTAGTGCTAGTTTTAGTATATGAACACACATGCAATGAATCTAGTGGGTCCACATGTGGTTTGTGAAAAGAACACACATGTAATGACCACTGGTTGATCCATCAGTTGTTTGTGGAAAAGAACACACATGCAATGAGTCTAGTGGATCCATGTGTGGTTTGTGGAAAAGAACACACATGCAATGACTCTACTGCTGGTTTGTGGTTTTGGTATAAGAACAGACATGCAATGACTCTAGTGGTTGATCCATGTGTGGTTTGTGGAAAGAACACACATGCAATGACTCTGGTTGATCCATATGTGGTTTGTGGAAAGAACACACATGCAATGACCACTGGTGGACCTATGTGTGGTTTGTGGAAAAGAACACACATGCAATGACCACTGGTTCATCCTTGTGTGGTTTGTGGAAAGAACACACATGCAATGACTCTAGTGTTGGTTTTAGTATAAGAACACACATGCAATGACTCTAGTGGTGGATCCATGTGTGGTTTGTGGAAAAGAACACACACATGCAATGACTCTAGTGGTTGATCCATGTGTGGTTTGTGGAAATAACACACATGCAATGACTCTAGTGGTTGATCCATGTGTGGTTTGTGGAAATAACACACATGCAATGACTGTAATGGATCCATAAGTGGTTTATGGAAAAGAAGACACATGCAATGACTCTAGTGGTTGATCCATGTGTGGTTTGTGGAAATAACACACATGCAATGACTCTACAGGTTGATCCATGTTTGGTTTGTGGAAAGAACACACATGCAATGACAGTGGTGGATCCATGTGTGGTTTGTGGATATAACACACATGCAATGACTCTAGTGCTAGTTTGTGGTTTTAGTATAAGAACAAACATGCAATGACTCTAGTGGTTGATCCATGTGTGGTTTGTGGAAAGAACACACATGCAATGACCACTGGTGGATCCATGTGTGGTTTGTGGAAAAGAACACACATGCAATGACCACTGGTTGATCCATAAGTTGTTTGTGGAAAAAACACACATGCAATGACTCTAATGTTGGTTTTAGTATAAGAACACACATGCAATGACTCTAGTGGTTGATCCATGTGTGGTTTGTGGAAATAACACACATGCAATGACTCTAGTGGTTGATCCATGTGTGGTTTGTGGAAATAACACACATGCAATGACTCTAGTGGTTGATCCATGTGTGGTTTGTGGAAATAACACACATGCAATGACTGTAATGGATCCATAAGTGGTTTATGGAAAAGAACACACATGCAATGACCACTGGTTGATCCATATGTGGTTTGTGGAAAGAACACACATGCAATAACTCTAGTGGTTGATCCATGTGTGGTTTGTGGAAAGAACACACATGCAATGACAATGGTGGATCCATGTGTGGTTTGTGGATAGAACACACATGCAATGACTCTAGTGCTAGTTTTAGTATAAGAACACACATGCAATGACTCTAGTGGGTCCACATGTGGTTTGTGAAAAGAACACACATGCAATGACCACTGGTTGATCCATAAGTTGTTTGTGGAAAAGAACACACATGCAATGAGTCTAGTGGATCCATGTGTGGTTTGTGGAAAAGAACACACATGCAATGACTCTAGTGTTGGTTTTAGTATAAGAACACACATGCAATGACTCTAGTGGTTGATCCATGTGTGGTTTGTGGAAATAACACACATGCAATGACTCTAGTGGTTGATCCATGTGTGGTTTGTGGAAATAACACACATGCAATGACTCTAGTGGTTGATCCATGTATGGTTTGTGGAAATAACACACATGCAATGACCGTAATGGATCCATAAGTGGTTTGTGGAAAGAACACACATGCAATGAGTCTAATGTTGGTTTTAGTATAAGAACACACATGCAATGACTCTAGTGGTCGATCCATGTGTGGTTTGTGGAAATAACACACATGCAATGACTCTAGTGGTTGATCCATGTGTGGTTTGTGGAAATAACACACATGCAATGACTCTAGTGGTTGATCCATGTGTGGTTTGTGGAAATAACACACATGCAATGACTGTAATTGATCCATAAGTGGTTTATGGAAAAGATCACACATGCAATGACCACTGGTTGATCCATAGGTGGTTTGTGGAAAGAACACACATGCAATGAATCTAGTGGTTGATCCATGTGTGGTTTGTGGAAAGAACACACATGCAATGACTCTAGTGTTGGTTTTAGTATAAGAACACACAGGCAATGACTCTAGTGGTGGATCCATGTGTAGTTTGTGGAAAAGAACACACACATGCAATGACTCTAGTGGTTGATCCATGTGTGGTTTGTGGAAATAACACACATGCAATGACTGTAGTGGTTGAGCCATGTGTGGTTTATGGAAATAACACACATGCAATGACTGTAATGGATCCATTATTGGTTTATGGAAAAGAAGACACATGCAATGACCACTGGTTGATCCATATGTGGTTTGTGATAAGAACACACATGCAATGACTCTAGTGGTTGATCCATGTTTGGTTTGTGGAAAGAACACACATGCAATGACAGTGGTGGATCCATGTGTGGTTTGTGGATAGAACACACATGCAATGACTCTAATGCTAGTTTGTGGTTTTAGTATAAGAAGAAACATGCAATGAATCTAGTGGTTGATCCATGTGTGGTTTGTGGAAAGAACACACATGCAATGACCATTGGTGGATCCATGTGTGGTTTGTGGAAAAGAACACACATGCAATGACCACTGGTTGATCCATAAGTTGTTTGTGGAACAAACACACATGCAATGACTCTAATGTTGGTTTTAGTATAAGAACACACATGCAATGACTCTAGTGGTTGATCCATGTGTGGTTTGTGGAAATAACACACATGCAATGACTCTAGTGGTTGATCCATGTCTGGTTTGTGGAAATAACACACATGCAATGACTCTAGTGGTTGATCCATGTCTGGTTTGTGGAAATAACACACATGCAAAGACCACTGGTTGATCCATATGTGGTTTGTGGAAAGAACTCACATGCAATAACTCTAGTGGTTGATCCATGTGTGGTTTGTGGAAAGAACACACATGCAATGACAATGGTGGATCCATGTGTGGTTTGTGGATAGAACACACATGCAATGAATCTAGTGCTAGTTTTAGTATAAGAACACACATGCAATAACTCTAGTGGGTCCACATTTGGTTTGTGAAAAGAACACACATGCAATGACCACTGGTTGATCCATAAGTTGTTCGTGGAAAAGAACACACATGCAATGAGTCTAGTGGATCCATGTGTGGTTTGTGGAAAAGAACACACATGCACTGACTCTAGTATTGGTTTTAGTATAAGAACACACATGCAATGACTCTAGTGGTTGATCCATGTGTGGTTTGTGGAAATAACACACATGCAATGACCACTGGTGGATCCATGTGTGGTTTGTGGAAAAGAACACACATGCAATGACCACTGGTTGATCCATAAGTTGTTTGTGGAAAGAACACACATGCAATGACTCTCATGTTGGTTTTAGTATAAGAACACACATGCAATGACTCTAGAGGTTGATCCAGGTGTGGTTTGTGGAAATAACACACATGCAATGACTCTGATGGTTGATCCATGTCTGGTTTGTGGAAATAACACACATGCAATGACTCTAGTGGTTGATCCATGTGTGGTTTGTGGAAATAACACACATGCAATGACTGTAATGGATCCATAAGTGGTTTATGGAAAAGAACACACATGCAATGACCACTGGTTGATCCATATGTGGTTTGTGGAAAGAACACACATGCAATAACTCTAGTGGTTGATCCATGTGTGGTTTGTGGAAAGAACACACATGCAATGAGAATGGTGGATCCATGTGTGGTTTGTTGATAGAACACACATGCAATGACTTTAGTGCTAGTTTTAATATAAGAACACACATCCAATGACTCTAGTGGGTCCACATGTGGTTTGTGAAAAGAACACACATGCAATGACCACTGGTTGATCCATAAGTTGTTTGTTGAAAAGAACACACATGCAATGAGTCTAGTGGATCCATGTGTAGTTTGTGGAAAAGAACACACATGCAATGACT
This sequence comes from Avena insularis, assembly GCA_023614405.1. NCBI lineage: Eukaryota > Viridiplantae > Streptophyta > Magnoliopsida > Poales > Poaceae > Avena > Avena insularis. The sequence continues at coordinate 223,283,146 of CM042684.1, read as the reverse complement.
CTAGTGTTGGTTTTAGTATAAGAACACACATGCAATGACTCTAGTGGTTGATCCATGTGTGGTTTGTGGAAATAACACACATGCAATGACTCTAGTGGTTGATCCATGTATGGTTTGTGGAAATAACACACATGCAATGACCGTAATGGATCCAAAAGTGGTTTGTGGAAAGAACACACATGCAATGACTCTAATGTTGGTTTTAGTATAAGAACACACATGCAATGACTCTAGTGGTCGATCCATGTGTGGTTTGTGGAAATAACACACATGCAATGACTCTAGTGGTTGATCCATGTGTGGTTTGTGGAAATAACACACATGCAATGACTCTAGTGGTTGATCCATGTGTGGTTTGTGGAAATAACACACATGCAATGACTGTAATTGATCCATAAGTGGTTTATGGAAAAGAACACACATGCAATGACCACTGGTTGATCCATAGGTGGTTTGTGGAAAAAACACACATGCAATGACTCTAGTGGTTGATCCATGTGTGGTTTGTGGAAAGAACACACATGCAATGACTCTAGTGGTTGATCCATGTGTGGTTTGTGGAAAGAACACACATGCAATGACTCTAGTGTTGGTTTTAGTATAAGAACACACATGCAATGACTCTATTGGTGGATCCATGTGTGGTTTGTGGAAAAGAACACACACATCAAATGACTCTAGTGGTTGATTCATGTGTGGTTTGTGGAAATAACACACATGCAATGACTTTAGTGGTTGAGCCATGTGTGGTTTATGGAAATAACACACATGCAATGACTGTAATGGATCTATAAGTGGTTTATGGAAAAGAAGACACATGCAATGACCATTGGTTTTTCCATATGTGGTTTGTGATAAGAACACACATGCAATGACTCTAGTGGTTGATCCATGTTTGGTTTGTGGAAAGAACACACATGCAATGATAGTGGTGGATCCATGTGTGGTTTGTGGATAGAACACACATGGAATAACTCTGATGCTAGTTTGTGGTTTTAGTATAAGAAGAAACATGCAATGACTCTAGTGGTTGATCCATGTGTGGTTTGTGGAAAGAACACACATGCAATGACCACTGGTGGATCCATGTGTGGTTTGTGGAAAAGAACACACATGCAATGACCACTGGTTGATCCATAAGTTGTTTGTGGAAAGAACACACATGCAATGACTCTAATGTTGGTTTTAGTATAAGAACACACATGCAATGACTTTAGTGGTTGATCCATGTGTGGTTTGTGGAAATAACACACATGCAATGACTCTAGTGGTTGATCCATGTCTGGTTTGTGGAAATAACACACATGCAATGACTCTAGTGGTTGATCCATGTGTGGTTTGTGGAAATAACACACATGCAATGACTCGAATGGATCCATAAGTGGTTTATGGAAAAGAACACACATGCAATGACCACTGGTTGATCCATATGTGGTTTGTGGAAAGAACACACATGCAATAACTCTAGTGGTTGATCCATGTGTGGTTTGTGGAAATAACACACATGCAATGACAATGGTGGATCCATGTGTGGTTTGTGGATAGAACACACATGCAATGACTCTAGTGCTAGTTTTAGTATAAGAACACACATGCAATAACTCTAGTGGGTCCACATGTGGTTTGTGAAAAGAACACACATGCAATGACCACTGGTTGATCCATAAGTTGTTCGTGGAAAAGAACACACATGCAATGAGTCTAGTGGATCCATGTGTGGTTTGTGGAAAAGAACACACATGCATTGACTCTAGTGTTGGTTTTAGTATAAGAACACACATGCAATGACTCTAGTGGTTGATCCATGTGTGGTTTGTGGAAAGAACACACATGCAATGACTCTAGTGGTTGATCCATCTGTGGTTTGTGGATAGAACACACATGCAATGACTCTAGTGCTAGTTTGTGTATAAGAACACACATGCAATGACTCTATGGTGGGTTCGCAGCATAGAAAACAAAAAATTTCCTACGATGGGAACTATACGCCAAGATCTATCTACTAGATACAAGCAACGGGTGGATATACATCAAGACAACAAAGCTTTGTTAACGAGATGGAACTCGCGGATGATGTAGTCGTACACTTGCCGATCTCAAGATCGTGATGAAGTCCAGCAGGTCCGGCTCCAGCACGTCCTTCAGATCCAGCTCCAGCAAGTCTAGCACCACCAAGTCCGGCACCGCAAAGCAGCGGTGCATCCGTGATCGCACACACGTCTGGTACCCCGACAACCTCCGTCCCTCGCTCCAGCAAAGCAACGGAAGCAGCAACTCCTTTCTAGATAAAGCCACCGGGAACATGTATCTCGCTAATCCGAGACCATGGGGGAATAATACTAGAGGGGGAGAGAGATCCTTCACGAGGAGGTGTGAGGAAGAAGGAGTGAGAGGGGGCCTTTTATAGGAGGAGGGGAGGGTGTCCCTTCACCTCCCCCATTCATGTGGTGGTAACCCCCTCCACATTAAAATGCCCCTTCACACTCTCTTTTAAAGTCTCCACTTTAAATGCATTAAATTTCTCCAAATTTAATGCTCTCTCATTTAATAAAACTCTTTTATTAATTTTATTCAGAATTTTGTTAATTATTTTAATTAACAAACATTCACATAAAACCCCCTACAACATTTCAATATTACATGTAGAACCAATTTCAGCAATTTCACCCGAAACAGTTTCGGTGTATATTGAAATAATTCTAGTACTTTCTTAAATCTTTATATGAAACATATTTGCTCCAAATGGTGTCGGTATCCCTTAAGTGTGTCACCCTACGGTTCGTGAATAATGCAGACATGAGCGAGACCCCTCTCCGATCAATAATCAGCAGCGGGACCTAGAGATCTGTACTGACTCCCACATATTCAACGATGACTATTGTGATCGTGTGAACCTTTAATGTCGTAACTAAATCCCTTTGTCTCGCGATATATTACATGTCCGAGATTCGATCATTGGCGTCCAAATACCTAGTTTTATCTCGTTACCGACATGCACTCTTTTCTCGTTCCTGTGATATAACATTCTAGTGATCGCATCACTTGCTTGCAAGCTATTTCAATGTGATATCACCGAGAGGGCCCGGAGTATATCTATCCGTCATCGGAATGGACAAATCCCACTCTTAATCCATGAGCCTCAACATAACACCTTCGTAGCACTGAACCCACCTTTATAGTCACCCTGTTACGGTGTGACGTTTGATGTTATCAAGAGACTCTTCCGGTGTTAGGAATTAACATGATCTCATGGTCTAAGGACTAAGATTACTTCGTATGATGTTACAACAATATAAACATAATGACTCTGATCGTAATGCTATACTTCAGATGAATGTTCATCACATCATTCCACCAATGTTGTGACCTCGTTATTAACAATATCCAATGTCCATGATCAGGAAACCTTGATCATCTTGTTAATCAACAAGCTAGTTTATATGAGAGGCAGTACTAGGAACTTTGTATTTTGTTTATTAAACACACATGTATTAACGTTTCCAATTAATACAATTATAGCATGAAAAATAAACATTTATCATAAACATGGAATAAGATAATAACCACTTTATTATTGCCTCTCGGGCATATTCCCTTCAGTCTCCCACTTGCACAAGAGTCAATAATCTAGTTTGAAAAGCTTTGCATATTGAACAGCTATGGCTTTCTGGTGTTGCATATACGCGATTGCTAGTGGTTAACATAATCTCCGGATCTGACAGTTTTAGGTCCGTGTGTATTTGCATGTCTTTGCGTCTCTACGCATCACTCATTCTCAAATGAGATGGCATTGTATAAATTTTGGTCCTTTGGTGAGACCTTTAGTTCGTTCGGGTTAAAATATGTTGATATTATTGTGATACAATATATCTTCATAGTATTAGCCCACTTTGAACCACACCTAGTTTGATAACAAACTACATAACACAAATTCCCTCCTATGCTGCTACTATGGCAGTCATATACTTAGCCTTTTGTTGTAGTATCCGTCACAATGTTTCAACTTTTGAACTCATCCAAATCCATCATGGAACATCCTTTCATTACATTGTGCCACCCATAGTCTAAATTGAGATAAATTTAATTTGTATCTTGTGACAAAACTAGTATCAATGTAACACTTTACAATGAACTACTTTTAACTATTTGTCACTTATACATGATATATTCTTAGTTCTTCCAAAGCTCATAAGAATATCTTTACTATCGTCCAATGATCATCTTATGAATCATTCTGGTATGTGCTCATAACATTTAGAGCATAGGACATATCTGGATATATACATATCATGGTATAATCGATCAAAATCATCATGTGATTTTACTCACCAAGTGTTAAAACACTTGAATTTTGATACAATCCTTTCCATACAGCAAGAACCTTTCTTGTTGTTTCCATATTGAACCCTTTCAATATATCATATATGTATGTCTGGCACAACCATATTAGTGCCTCAATCTATCCATATAGATATTGATGCCAAATATTCCGGTTTTGCCCAAGTCTTTCATCGAAATCTTATTTTAATGAAATTCTTAACTTCTGTCAACACAAGATACATCATTTCCAATCAACAATATGTTCTCTACATAATGTATTAGAAATATGTCTCAGCGCTCCCACTTAATTTCTTGTAAATGCAAGCATCTTCATCATCTCCGATGAATTTAAACTCTTTTAACAGTTTCATCATGGTGAAGATTCCAACTCCGCTATGCTTACTTGAACGATTGAAGTTTACATGCCCTTTTAGCACCCTTTGAATTAACAAAACCCTTCGGACCATGTCTTGTACATGTCCTAGGTAACCATTCTATTAGAAGAACATTGGTTTGTTTGTTCAACTACCATACATCAAATTATATGTAGTGGTTGCTACATTAATCCGTCAAGACTAAATATCGCTATGAAAGATCAAATATTGTCATAGTCAACTCCTTGAACATTGTCGTAAACTTCTTTCCGACATGTCAAATATTTCATAGATGTTAAACATCCATGTCTATTTCTTTATAGATCCAAACACGACCGATAGGCTTCACTCCTTTCCGGAGGGTCTTCCAAGTTCAGAAACATGATTTCTCGTGTATGGATACTATCACGGATTCTATGACTTCTAGTCATTTTATGGAGTCAGGGCCCATCATCGCTTCTTTGCATGTAGTCGGTTCATCATTGTCAAAACAATAATGACTTGCTTATCAAATCACACTATTTGATTCTTAGCGACCCACACGGTTCAATAGGAACTCTAATCTCCGAGATCACAACCTTTGTAATCACGAGAGCCATGAGAATTGTGGCCATAGGACACTTTCCCGTGCTACTTAGCACATATAGATAAGGTTCAACAACCTTATCCAAGTTCTATTGTCCTCCCACTTAACTTTTCGTGAAAAATTCCTTCTCAAGAAACTTGACGTTCCAAGTAACAAACTCTTTTGTCCTTGGTGTTATGGAGAAATTCCCAGCAAATTCTTTGGGATAACCTACAAAGACGTGCTTATCCAACATTGGTTGTAAACATTTTACTTATGCATAGCATACCAAAATTTAAGAAAAGACAATTCGGGTTTTATCCCAAACCATAACTTATATGGTGTCATATCAACGGATCACAATGGTGCTCTTTTCAGTGTAAAAGCGGTAGTATCTAAATCTTTAATCCTTAAAACATAATGGCAGTTTTATAAATGACACCTTTGATCTTACCATGTCAAACATGGTTTGATTTCATCTCTCGAATATGCCATACTCCTATGGTTTATCGGAAAACACAAATCATGGACAATTCCTCAAACCTTAGGTGTTTTGCTAAACATGTAACTCTAATATCTTCCTTTATGATCAAATCATAAACTCTTTTATTTTCTTGTTACAATGATTTTTCACTTCATCTTGAAAGTCTTTGAACAATTTTCAAATGTTTCATACTTCTTCCTTATTAAATAAATATATAGATATATTCACTTAAATTTCTGGAGAAAGCATATGAAGCAAAAAGATCCATCGCATATGGCTACACATAATGGACTATATACATCAACATGCATAATATCCAATAAGTTAGTCATCCGTTCCTCTTTGGCCTATGGACGGAGTTTCAATTATCTCGAGGAAATTTTCACAAGCGTCAATTGATCAAAATCAAAGACTCCAAAAATCCATCAACATGGAGTTTCTTCATGTTTTCTTTCCAATATAATTTAAACAGCGATGTCACTTCATAAGTGATCTTTCAATCATTTGTCTTGTGACATTTTAGCAATAGTGTTTATGGATGTGATTTCTCCCACTAGACTTGTAAAAGTTCATCCATCCTTTATGGAATACGGTAAATATTTGAACAACCATTGTTCTCATAATCCCGGAACAAAATAACAATTATTAAAACAAATCTTGAAGGCTAGGTTTGACGACAACGAAAAACACATTAACACTTTATTTGTTTTCGATGAACATCATCACTTATTCTCTTGCCAGTTACTTAGGCCATTGCAGTTCATGAATTGCGTTGTCCTGTATGACACTTCATACCAACTAATTCGGTATCCAATACCGGTATGCAGTACCTAAGAACCACATTGTTTAACAAGCAAGGAATACAACCATAACATGTATATCTTCTATATATCTAAGCTGGACATTTCCAACCTTTTCTTTTCTACCAAATATTTTATAGATTCTCTTTCAGCAATTCCTTTTCCTTTTAAAAGAATCTATCAACATCAACTGTGGTGTCATTCACATGACACATAGTACAAAGCGTATATATTCAAATACTAATACCTTTGGACTTGCACTTTTAAGTGAATCACCATCATCAAATGTTTGGTGTTCTTTCAAAAATCCATGCTTTAGTAATCTTTTAGTGTACTAAACATTTTACTTACATATTCTATTCATCCTTATCATGACAACTTGCATGATCAAGCTACTATAGCTTATAAGGAAGAATGACGAGTATAATTTTAGTTCCTGAATCCTTTTGGGAGATTCAGATGCTTAGCATCTCCATCCTTCACAAATTATCATACAATATGAGAACATGTATTTTGCTAAATTACACTCTATCATAATGCAACCAAAAACTTTGTTTCAGATATCACAATATCATTCACACATTATGGTTTCTGAAACAATTCTTTCAGCTCCTAGATAACCTTGATATTAAAACAACTTTTGAATATCAAGAATCATGGAGGCAAACATGATACTTTAGATACTAACATTGGAATTCTTACTCTTGATTTAAAACTACTTATTAAACTTCACGAACTAAATAGAGTTGGCTGAAAGTTTGCAATAGGACTTCTAAACTTTAAATTGACATTCAAAATAATACGATACCAGTTCATAAAGTAAATATCCAGAATTCTATAGTTCTATTATCTCAATTAAAACTAAGCATAAGGTAGTAAACATATGCCAATGACTACAAAAAATTATGCAAATTCACTTCGATTTAGTTTATGACAAATTGAGTTCGACTAATCCAAATTAGAAATGAACTCCCACTCAAAAACAACATCCCTCGTGCCTTTTTGGTGATTACATGAACCAAATCCACTACACCAAGTCCGATCATCACGTGAGTTGGTGTAGCTTCAATGGCGAGCATCAATATGGGCATCACATCAACTATATGACTCATGCTTAACCTTTCGGTCAGTGTTCCGAGGCCATGTCTGTACATGCTAGGCTCGCCAAGTAAGAACCTTAGTATTCGTGTGTGTAAAACTGTCTTACACCCGTTTTATGAAAGCATAGAGTCAAGTACACCCGATCATCACATGATGTCTCGAAACACGATCCATAGAACGGTGCATACTTAAGGAAGAACACATTTTATCTTGATATTTAAATGAGGGATCATCTTATAATGCTACTAAAACGCCAAACAAACAATATAAGATGCAAACATCTAATGTGTAAAGTGAGATGATATGGTCCATGCATTTGATCTCTATCATTTGCATCGTGGTATGATCTCTATCATTCCTTTGTGTGTAAGGCCAAGGTCTATGGAACTTACACGTTGAGTGTGTTGTAAGAGTATCAACTATACATCAACTTACAACATTACCATATCATGACACTAGCCCAGCAACGATCTAAACTAGACGCCTCTAATTTATCAATTGCAAATTTTTACGTGGCTTAGGGCTTTTGATGCTGGGTTCGCAGCATAGAAAACAAAAAATTTCCTACGATGGGAACTATACGCCAAGATCTATCTACTAGATACAAGCAAAGGGTGGATATACATCCATGGAGAACTTACCCTCGAAGACAACAAAGCTTTGTTAACGAGATGGAACTCGTGGATGATGTAGTCATACACTTTCCGATCTCAAGATCGTGATGAAGTCCAGCAGGTCCGGCTCCAGCACGTCCATCAGATCCAGCTCCAGCAAGTCCAGCACCACCAAGTCCAGCACTGCAAAGCAGCGGTGCATCCGTGATCGCACACACGTCCGGTACCCCGACAACCTCCGTCCCTCGCTGCAGCAAAGCAGCGGAAGCAGCAACTCCTTTCCAGATAAAGCCACCGGGAACATGTATCTCGCTAATCCAAGACCATGGGGGAATAATTCTAGAGGGGGAGAGAGATCCTTCACGAGGAGGTGTGAGGAAGAAGGAGTGAGAGGGGGGCCTTTTATAGGAGTAGGGGAGGGTGTCCCTTCACCTCCCCCATTCATGTGGTGGTAACCCCCTCCACATTAAAATGCCCCTTCACATTCTCTTTTAAAGTCTCCACTTTAAATGCATTAAATTCCTCCAAATTTAATGCTCTCTCATTTAATAAAACTCTTTTATTAATTTTATTCAGAATTTTGTTAATTACTTTAATTAACAAACATTCACATAAAACCCCTTGTAACATTTCAATATTACATGCAGAACCAATTTCAGCAATTTCACTCGAAACAGTTTCGGTGTCTATTGAAATAATTCTAGCGCTTTCTAAATCTTTATATGAAACATATTTGCTCCAAATGGTGTCGGTATCCCTTAAGTGTGTCACTCTACTGTTCGTGAATAATGCAGACATGATCGAGACCCCTCTCCGATCAATAATCAACAGCAGGACCTGGAGATCCGTACTGACTCCCACATATTCAACGATGACTATTGTGATCGTGTGAACCTTTAATGTCGTAACTAAATCCCTTTGTCTCACTATATATTACATGTCCGAGATTCGATCATTGGCGTCCAAATACCTAGTTTGATCTCGTTACCTTCATGCACTCTTTTCTCGTTCCTGTGATATAACATTCTAGTGATCGCATCACTTGCTTGCAAGCTATTTCAATGTGATATCACCGAGAGGGCCCAGAGTATATCTATCCGTCATCGGGATAGACAAATCCCACTCTTGATCCATGAGCCTCAACATAACACCTTCGTAGCACTGAACCCACCTTTATAGTCACCCTGTTACGGTGTGAAGTTTGATGTTATCAAGATACTCTTTCGGTGTTTGCAATTAACATGGTCTCATGGTCTAAGGACTAAGATTACTTCGTATGATGTTACAACAATATAAACATAATGACTCTGATCGTAATGCTATACTTCGGATGAATGTTCATCACATCATTCCACCAATGTTGTGACATCGTTATTAACAATTTCCAATGTCCATGATCAGGAAACCTTGATCATCTTGTTAATCAATAAGCTAGTTTATATGAGAGGCAGTACTAGGAACTTTGTATTTTGTTTATTAAACACACATGTATTAACGTTTCCAATTAATACAATTATAGCATGCAAAATAAACATTTATCATAAACATGGAATAAGATAATAACCACTTTATTATTGCCTCTCGGGCATATTCCCTTCACTCTAGTGGGTCCACATGTGGTTTGTGAAAAGAACACACATGCAATGACCACTATTTGATCCATAAGTTGTTTGTGGAAAAGAACACACATGCAATGAGTCTAGTGGATCCATGTGTGGTTTGTGGAAAAGAACACACATGCAATGACTCTAGTGCTGGTTTGTGGTTTTGGTATAAGAGCAAACATGCAATGACTCTAGTGGTTGATCCATGTGTGGTTTGTGGAAAGAACACACATGCAATGACTCTAGTTGATCCATATGTGGTTTGTGGAAAGAACACACATGCAATGACCACTGGTGGATCCATGTGTGGTTTGTGGAAAAGAACACACATGCAATAACCACTGGTTGATCCATGTGTGGTTTGTGGAAAGAACACACATGCAATGACTCTAGTGTTGGTTTTAGTATAAGAACACACATGCAATGACTCTAGTGGTGGATCCATGTGTGGTTTGTGGAAAAGAACACACACATGCAATGACTCTAGTGGTTGATCCATGTGTGGTTTGTGGAAATAACACACATGCAATGACTCTAGTGGTTGATCCATGTGTGGTTTGTGGAAATAACACACATGCAATGACTGTAATGGATCCATAAGTGGTTTGTGGAAAGAACACACATGCAATGACTCTAATGTTGGTTTTAGTATAAGAACACACATGCAATGACTCTAGTGGTTGATCCATATGTGGTTTGTGGAAATAAAACACATGCAATGACTCTAGTGGTTGATCCATGTGTGGTTTGTGGAAATAACACACATGCAATGCCTCTAGTGGTTGATCCATGTGTGGTTTGTCGAAATAACACACATGCAATGACTGTAATGGATCCATAAGTGGTTTATGGAAAAGAAGACACATGCAAGGACCACTGATTGATCCATATGTGGTTTGTGTAAAGAACACACATGCAATGAATCTAGTGGTTGATCCATGTGTGTTTGTGGAAAGAACACACATGCAATGACAGGTGGATCCATGTGTGGTTTGTGGATAGAACACATGCAATGACTCTAGTGCTAGTTTTAGTATAAGAACACACATGCAATGACTCTAGTGGGTCCACATGTGGTTTGTGAAGAGAACACACATGCATTGACCACTGGTTGATCCATAAGTTGTTTGTCGAAAAGAACACATATGCAATGAGTCTAGTGGATCCATGTGTGGTTTGTGGAAAAGAACACACATGCAATGACTCTAGTGCTGGTTTGTGGTTTTGGTATAAGAACAAACATGCAATGATTCTAGTGGTTGATGCATGTGTGGTTTTTGGAAAGAACACACATGCAATGACTCATGCATCCATATGTGGATTGTGGAAAGAACACACATGCAATGACCATTGTGGATCCATGTGTGGTTTATGGAAATAACACACATGCAATGACTCTAGTGTTGGTTTTAGTATAATAACACACATGCAATGACTCTAGTGGTGGATCCATGTGTGGTTTGTGGAAAAGAACACACACATGCAATGACTCTAGTGGTTGATCCATGTGTGGTTTGTGGAAATAACACACATGCAATGACTCTAGTGGTTGATCCATTTGTGGTTTGTGGAAATAACACACATGCAATGACTATAATGGATCCATAAGTCGTTTGTGGAAAGAACACACATGGAATGACTCTAATGTTGGTTTTAGTATAAGAACACACATGCAATGACTCTAGTGGTTGATCCATGTGTGGTTTGTGGAAATAACACACACATGCAATGACTCTAGTGGTTGATCCATGTGTGGTTTGTGGAAATAACACACGTGCAATGACTGTAATGGATCCATAAGTGGTTTATGGAAAAGAACACACATGCAATGACCACTGGTTGATCCATATGTGGTTTGTGATAAGAACACACATGCAATGACTCTAGTGGTTGATCCATGTGTGGTTTGTGGAAAGAACACACATGTAATGACAGTGGTGGATCCATGTATGGTTTGTGGGTAGAACACACATGCAATGACTCTAGTGCTAGTTTTAGTATACGAACACACATGCAATGACTCTAGTGGGTCCACATGTGGTTTGTGAAAAAAACACACATGCAATGACCACTGGTTGATCCATAAGTTGTTTGTGGAAAAGAACACACATGCAATGAGTCTAGTGGATCCATGTGTAGTTTGTGGAAAAGAACACACATGCAATGACTCTAGTGCTGGTTTGTGGTTTTAGTATAAGAATAACCATGCAATGACTCTAGTGGTTGATCCATGTGTGGTTTGTGGAAAGAACACACATGCAATGACTCTGGTTGATGCATATGTGGTTTGTGGAAAGAACACACATGCAATGACCACTGGTGGATCCATGTGTGGTTTGTGGAAAAGAACACACATGCAATGACCACTGGTTGATCCATATGTGGTTTGTGGAAATAAAACACATGCAATGACTCTAGTGGTTGATCCATGTGTGGTTTGTGGAAATAACACACATGCAATGACTCTAGTGGTTGATCCATGTGTGGTTTGTCGAAATAACACACATGCAATGACTGTAATGGATCCACAAGTGGTTTATGGAAAAGAACACACATGCAAGGACCACTGATTGATCCATATGTGGTTTGTGTAAATAACACACATGCAATGAATCTAGTGGTTGATCCATGTGTGTTTGTGGAAAGAACACACATGCAATGACAGTGGTGGATCCATGTGTGGTTTGTGGATAGAACACACATGCAATGACTCTAGTGCTAGTTTTAGTATAAGAACACACATGCAATGACTCTAGTGGGTCCACATGTGGTTTGTGAAGAGAACACACATGCATTGACCACTGGTTGATCCATAAGTTGTTTGTCGAAAAGAACACATATGCAATGAGTCTAGTGGATCCATGTGTGGTTTGTGGAAAAGAACACACATGCAATGACTCTAGTGCTGGTTTGTGGTTTTGTTATAAGAACAAACATGCAATGATTTTAGTGGTTGATGCATGTGTGGTTTTTGGAAAGAACACACATGCAATGACTCTGGCGATCCATATGTGGATTGTGGAAAGAACACACATGCAATGACCATTGTGGATCCATGTGTGGTTTATGGAAATAACACACATGCAATGACTCTAGTGTTGGTTTTAGTATAATAACACACATGCAATGACTCTAGTGGTGGATCCATGTGTGGTTTGTGGAAAAGAACACACACATGCAATGACTCTAGTGGTTGATCCATGTGTGGTTTGTGGAAATAACACACATGCAATGACTCTAGTGGTTGATCCATGTGTGGTTTGTGGAAATAACACACATGCAATGACTATAATGGATCCATAAGTCGTTTGTGGAAAGAACACACATGGAATGACTCTAATGTTGGTTTTAGTATAAGAACACACATCCAATGACTCTAGTGGTTGATCCATGTGTGGTTTGTGGAAATAACACACACATGCAATGACTCTAGTGGTTGATCCATGTGTGGTTTGTGGAAATAACACACGTGCAATGACTGTAATGGATCCATAAGTTGTTTATGGAAAAGAACACACATGCAATGACCACTGGTTGATCCATATGTGGTTTGTGATAAGAACACACATGCAATGACTCTAGTGGTTGATCCATGTGTGGTTTGTGGAAATAACACACATGTAATGACAGTGGTGGATCCATGTATGGTTTGTGGGTAGAACACACATGCAATGACTCTAGTGCTAGTTTTAGTATACGAACACACATGCAATGACTCTAGTGCGTCCACATGTGGTTTGTGAAAAAAACACACATGCAATGACCACTGGTTGATCCATAAGTTGTTTGTGGAAAAGAACACACATGTAATGAGTCTAGTGGATACATGTGTGGTTTGTGGAAAAGAACACACATGCAATGACTCTAGTGCTGGTTTGTGGTTTTAGTATAAGAATAACCATGCAATGACTCTAGTGGTTGATCCATGTGTGGTTTGTGGAAAGAACACACATGCAATGACTCTGGTTGATGCATATGTGGTTTGTGGAAAGAACACACATGCAATGACCACTGGTGGATCCATGTGTGGTTTGTGGAAAAGAACACACATGCAATGACCACTGGTTGATCCATTAGTGGTTTCTGGAAAGAACACACATGCAATGACTCTAGTGTTGGTTTTAGTATAAGAACACACATGCAATGACTCTAGTGGTGGATCCATGTGTGGTTTGTGGAAAAGAACACACACATGCAATGACTCTAGTGGTTGATCCATGTGTGGTTTGTGGAAATAACACACATGCAATGACTCCAGTGGTTGATCCATGAACCCTTTGTGGAAATAACACACATGCAATGACTATAATGGATCCATAAGTGGTTTATGGAAAAGAACACACATGCAATGACCACTGGTTGATCCATATGTGGTTTGTGATAAGAACACACATGCAATGACTCTAGTGGGTCCACATGTAGTTTGTGAAAAGAACACACATGCAATGACCACTGGGTGATCCATAAGTTGTTTGTGGAAAAGTACACACATGCAATGAGTCTAGTGGATCCATGTGTGGTTTGTGGAAAAGAACACACATGCAATGACTCTAGTGCTGGTTTGTGGTTTTAGTATAAGAACAAACATGTAATGACTCTAGTGGTTGATCCATATGTGGTTTGTGGAAAGAACACACATGCAATGACTCTGGTTGATCCATATGTGGTTTGTGGAAAGAACACACATGTAATGACCACTAGTGGATCCATGTGTGGTTTGTGGAAAAGAACACACATGCAATGACCACTGGTTGATCCATGTGTGGTTTGTGGAAATAACACACATGCAAAGACTCTAGTGGTTAATCCATGTTTGGTTTGTGAAAAGAACACACATGCATTGACTGTAGTGTTGGTTTTAGTATAAGAACACACATGCAATGACTCTAGTGGTTGATCCATGTGTGGTTTGTGGAAATAACACATATGCAATGACTCTAGTGGTTGATCCATGTGTGGTTTGTGGAAATAACACACATGCAATGACTCTAGTGGTTGATCCATGTGTGGTTTGTGGAAATAACACACATGCAATGACTCTAGTGGGTCCACATGTGGTTTGTGGAAATAACACACTTGCAATGACCACTAGTGGATCCATAAGTTGTTTCTGGAAAAGAACACACATGCAATGAGTCTAGTGGATCCATGTGTGGTTTGTGGAAAAGAACACACATGCAATGACTCTAGTGCTGGTTTGTGGTTTTAGTATAAGAACAAACATGCAATGACTCTAGTGGTTGATCCATGTGTGGTTTGTGGAAAGAACACACATGCAATGACTCTGCTGATCCATGTGTGGTTTGTGGAAAGAACACACATGCAATGACCACTGTTGGATCCATTTGTGGTTTGTGGAAAAGAACACACATGCAATGACTCTAGTGGTTAATCCATGTGTGGTTTGTGGAAAGAACACACATGCAATGATAGTGGTGGATCCATGTGTGGTTTGTGAAAAGAACACACATGCAATGATTCTAGTGTTGGTTTTAGTATAAGAACACACATGCAATGACTCTAGTCGTTGATCCATGTGTGGTTTGTGGAAATAACATGATGCAATGACTTAGTGGTTGATCCATGTGTGGTTTGTGGAACTAACACACATGCAATGACTCTAGTGGTTGAGCCATGTGTGGTTTGTGGAAATAACACACATGCAATGACTGTAATGGATCGATAAGTGGTTTGTGGAAATAACACACATGCAATGACCACTGGTGGATCCATGTTGGTTTTAGTATAAGAACACACATGCAATGACTCTAGTGGTTGATCCATGTTTGTTTGTGGTTTTAGTATAACAACAAACATCCTCTCTCTCTCTCTCTGTTTTGTAAAAGCCCAAACCTGTGCCCACTGCTGCCACACCGATTGGTTGTCACAGCTATCACGCGGATCGTGCGCACCAACCGTTGATCCTGTGTGATCCAACGAGGCTCGTTGCACATGTCGTGCCCTTCACAGGACCACGCGAGACAAAGACGTAACGCCTCAACGAGACTTCTACAAGAAGGAACACAATGCCGTCCATGGAAAAAGTGGTCGAGTGGTCATGTCATGTTTAATCTAGTATGAAAAGGCTACAAGTCTACTACACGACAACTGGTCATCCATGAACCACCGACTATACCATTTGTACTATGCAGCGCGCCTACACTCTCACTTCCATCAGGCCCTCACCACACGAACCTTCCACGTGGCAGTACGAGGAAGAGCCGCCAACCGGGTCCCTCGAGAAGGCCTAAACGCTCCCACATTAAAAACCCAGCCTATCAGACCTCCATTCGCACTCATTCACTAATCTCTCTTCCCTATCCAGCAAATCACCGTAATCTTGAACGTGCATTTGCGAACCTTCTCCATGAAACCAGTGCGTGGGGGTGAGTGTCCGGGCATCATCGCCGGGGTGGTGCTTCACGCGGCAGATCTGGAGGAGCATCACGTAGCACAGGCCGAGGAGGACGTGCAGTTCAACCCCTTGGGGGACCATGTGCACGCCGGTGCTGACGACTTCGAAGGCACCGATGAGGGCGTGGAGTTCGATGAACACGCTTCGCTCGTGTACCCGGAGGTACATCTATTTCTACATGTTTCATATTTTCTGCTCGAGCTTAATCTATCTAGGCGTCATAAAAATATCTAGTCCTAATTATTAGATGCAACATACGAACCGGTACACGGAGAGATATAGTCTGTTCTGAATGAATCCACGTTATTTATTTATTAATAAGTTACCAAGAACACAAACCACATTAATTTAGGAGCGAGTCGGGAGACGGTAGAATGAACCGCTGAACTCAGATAGACATGTTATTGCATCGAAAGTAACTTGGAATGGTGGAAGGAATATATATTTATTATTTTGTTCATTTCGGTTTGTATTCCATACATTACAGGTGTATTCAAGTGAGATGGACTATGACAAGGAGACCAGGGACAACAAGAGCCGCCATGTCATGAAGAAGCTCAAGAGCGGGATAATCCCTTTCCTCACTCGACTTGGGGATCTCAGGTGCCCTTTCTGTAAGAAAGGAGTCAACCCGAGGATTGCCAGCTTGATTCTGCATGCGGTTGGCATCGGTAAAAGCCCGGCCAGTAAACACAAGTCGGCGACCAAGGCTAAGCACGCTGCTTATGGCAAGTTCCCGAGGAGTATGTCAAGAACGGCCTAGTGTCCCCTTACTTAGGAATCAGAACTCCTAGCCACCAACCTCGTCAGTGTTGGCCCGGCCACTAATAATATTTAGTTCTCTTACCGTATCTAGACCCTTAAACTATGTGGATTTCTATTTTCGTACCCTTCAAAATATATTCAAGTTCATCTGTTTATGTTGTTAAAGTTCCGGTTGTCGTCGGATTGATGACAAGTACGCCATGAGGGGGTCCTCGAGGCGCATAAGAGAGGTGAGATGTACGGTATTCGGGACGGTGAGCACACAAGTTTACCAGCTCAATCCGCGGCTTTGGACTAATCCTACCTCCTAGCAATCCAGCAATATGGCAGAGAATATGGGTTACAAGGGTTTCACCTCAGGCGAGTTGAGGGTCTAAAGTATTGGGTGTTATCTGTCCCTAAAGGCTCTCCCTAGGACGGCTTATATAGATATCCGCCTAGGGTTTACAAGAGAGATCTATCCTACATTTACTAAGAGTCTGCACAGAGTACATCTTGAACTACAAGTAACATTATGGGCCCAAGTCGGTAAGTCTTCGGCCTTCCCAGAAGGGATTGAATCCGTCTTCTCCCCGACCGACGCCTGTGAAGCAAAGCTCTAACCCAATGTGGGCCACCGGTCAAGGAGGAACTATGAGGATACCCGAAAGTATATCCCCAACAGCATTTCTCGAGGCCTCCAAGATCCAAAGTCGGATTTATCATCGCTCAGCTTGATCTTCGCTTGCAGAATCTTGAAGGGTTCCTGAAACTTCACAACAAAAAGATACGATCCGGTCTTAAAAATAAGTCGGACCTTGCAATTGGTTACTCGGATTTTCCAGCTCGCTTAAACTAAGCTGCATTTGGTCTCGAACGCCACCGACACAGCATGGTCAAGTCACGCCATCCGACAGACGTTTGCCAGACATCACAGGGTCCGCGGTTCGCGGAACCTAGGCGCCGTTTCAATGCGTGCGTGGAGATCGAGGCGACGCAATAATCGCATGGGCCCTTCCTAGTTCTTGCCACGACGCGTGGCGGTTACACTATAGTGTTTGCACGAATCTTAGCGTAGGTAGGTGGATATAAGGGGTTCGGACTTCTTCTTCTCCTTTCGACCAGTCCTTTGCCATTCCTTTCCTTCCAATCCTCCTGCACGCACAGAGCCTCCTTGTTCTCCCTCCACAAAGCTCCTAGCGCCGCCCTTTTAAGGTCACCCTTCCACCGGAGAAAATGGCTTCATCTTCTTCCTCCGCTTATAGCCAGCTGGGCGAAGGCATATGAAGCAGCAACAGAGAAAGAAAACTACAGGGGAGTCTGGATCCCCTGTGCTCTCGACGAAGCAGGTCTCAAGAACATGGAGAAGGAGGGGCTCCTCGCTGCCGGCAATTGGCGGAGCGGCTCCGGCGAGACCGTCCCTAATCTGAACGAGGGCGAGCGCGTCCACTTCGGCACCCATCTGGATGGAGGTTTGTCCTTTCCTCCCTCGGAGTTCTTCTCCGAGGTGATTGACCACTATGGAGTTCAACTCCACAATCTTCCTCCCAACTCCATTCTAGAGATGAGCGCATATGCTGCGCTTTGCGAGGGCTTTCTCGGCATTAGGCCGAGTTTGCTTCTCTTCCGGTTTTACTTTCATGTCTGGAGGAATTCTATCACTGCCAGTGTTCCTTACATCACCGGCACCATTAGTTTTTCTCTTAGACGAGACCGGGCATATCCCAAAATTTCTGCGAGTGACTCGGTCAAACAATGGCCAGCCACTTTTTTCTATCATCAGGATATTTCGGCTCCCGACAAAGCTACTGCTTTGCCGACTTTTGTCGATGGAGCCGCCACGGCCCAACATTCCTGGGACGAGGCTGCTCCGGCTCTCACAGATGATCTGATCCTCGCTAAGAGGCGGATCGAATATCTGATCAAGCACAATGGTCTGAAGAGATCCGACTTGGTCCAGTGCTGGGTCTCACGCCGGATCCAAATGCACTTCAGACTACGGGATAGACTGATGCATTCCGTCACGTCTTCCCTGACCGACTCCCTCCGCATCAGCCCCAAAGCCTACACCACTCAGGGCTACATAACCCAGATCAAGTGGATGATCAAGGAGCAGATCGAGAGGCGGATTCTAGAGCTTTCTCTGGACATGCACACGGCAGAAAACCACGTGGTTCCGGTAAGCTTTTATCATCACATCTTTTATGTGTTTCTATCTTCGAGTTACATTACAATGCTGATACGTTTTCTTGTTTTCAGCTTGCTGACATCCCCGAGTCGGAACTTGCTCCGCTCGAAGGATACCCTCCGGAGTTCTCTCAGGAGGTGGAGGTGGAAGCATCGCCGATCTTGTGCTCAATAAGCACAAAGCTCCAACAAGAAAGGCTTGGCACAAAGGAGGTCCCACCATGAAGAGGTAACCTTCATCACAACTTTTCCGCCTTTGTTGTTTACTCAAGTTTCTTTCCGAGATGTAATGTTTCCGATTTTACTACCTTCTCGTGAGCAAAATCAATCATCAAGGGCAAGGAAGGGACTTCTTCAAGCCTTGCGCCTGCATTTAAGCTTACAATAGCTTTCCCTTCCGTGGCTCCTCCGACTCCGGCCCCTCAACCTTCTGCAACTCCGGCGATCATCCCTTCTCCGGTGATTGCAGAAGATCCGGCTCCTCAAGCAGAGCCGACGATCCTTATCGACATCGACGCCACCACCAAGGCCACCAAGATAAGGCTGAACCTCTTCGGTAATGATCCTCTGAAGTCTTCGACAACCTTCAATAATCCGGTCTTGCCAAATTTGGCCTGACCCGAAATCTACAGGAGATCTAGCGGCTGGCAAGTCCTCGACAAAAGCCATCTATCCTCAAGAGGAGGCGCAAGAAGTAGGACGCAGTTCTCCGACCTTCTTACTCAAGTCCGCCTTCACGACGAGAGGATCAGATCGGCGTAGCTTCCAACAGCCAAAGGATTCCTCTTATCTCGCCGAGAAGGTGGCAGCTGAAGTGAACGCGGGTTTAGAGAAACTCACCCGCGAGCAATATGTAAGTCGGAATTCCAACTCTTGTTTTTACATTATGTTATATCATATCCTCTAGCCCCCAAGCATGAAGTAGGATATAGAATCCGAGTTTATGCTTTCATTAGGATGCCAAAGAACGAACTAGTGTAGTTTCAAGGCTCGTGCTGATATTTAGTAAAAATATTAGCCCGAGTCTTAAGTAGCTTTCTGACTTTGGGTATTCTGACTTACAGAAAGTATGTTCCTATAACCAGGAATTATTGGCCAATGTCTGTAATAAGTGGAGAGAGATCAAAGCTCTCCGGCTTAAAAATGCTGAGCTCAAGGTAGCCAAGGAGGAAGCCGAAGGTAAACATTTCGAGATTCAAACCTTGCCTTTTGATTTTTAATTTCGAATTTTTCTGAACTGTTGTTCTTTTTTGACTTACAGCGTTGGTGAAACAATCCATCGGTATGATTGAAGAGGCCGAGAACCTCAAGACCTTGGTGGTGGAGAACAAAGGACTTCGCCAAGAGCTGGAAAAGCTCAAGGTGGATCATGAAACGATCATAGCTCAAGTCCTGGAATCCTCCTCCATGGCCACTAAAGAGCGCGATCGCAAGATTGCCGCTCAAGATAAAGTTATCTCGGACCTCAAGAATGAGGTTGGAAGAGAGAAGGATATCTCCCAAGCACTCTAGGCTGAACTCCAGAGTCTCCGGGAGGAGAAAGCCAAGATTGACGATGTCATTCTCGGTAAGTTCCATCTATCTGACTTATCATTTCTTCGACTTTTATCAATGTCGGTTTTTCCTTATCTTCATTTTGTGTATAGGTCCTCTGAACTTGACGGACTCCTCCTCGTCCGAGCCCCGCACTCACCGGCTTACCCAAGTCGGTGATCTTCTTCATGACTACCGCCAATCCCTTGAGGATATTACAGTCTCTCAGATTCCTGACATGCCAAGCATGTCGACTTCCAAAGTAGAAAAGGCCAAGGAGATGCCACAGCTCGTTAGGGATCGAACATGTCCCACGCTACGGACCGCCACAGAATGCCCTCTCCATGGTCATGAGCCACCATGGAAACATGGAAATATGGCAAGTGACTAAAGGGTACTGCAAGGTAGACGAAGACGGCTAGGAGCAGGACCTTCAAGCCACCATGCACTCTTGCGCCAGATATGGGTGCCACGTAGCTGACCTGACCAGCTACGAGGTGCCCTTCTTCACCCGCGTGGATACTCCGCCACCTCCTCCAGAAGATGTCAAGAAGTTTCCGACGATGAACGACCACCTCGAATCCGTATATCCGGAATGATACAAAGGCGGAGTGACCAGCGAGCCAGTAGATCCTTCATCTCCTCCTGCATCATAGACCACAAACTTATGTATTATTCTGTGAAAGAACATGATGCGTTTTGTAAATATGAAGTACCGTGACTTTTGCTAGTGCTAAGTTTTTTTTATCTATTCAGCACTTTTGTTTTAGAATTTTTGTGTGCTTGAAATGTTTGCATAAGCACTTAGAATTTTTCGTCTCTACTTATCGTTTATCTGGCTTTCCGCCTCGTCCCTTTCGTGAGCCGGCTAAACCTTCATCTGAAAACTTTGCCGAGCAACGGAGCTCAATTGCTAAACCAGTTTAAACTCGGAAACAAAGCCGCCTTCCAAAGACCAACAATTCACTACTCGGAAAATACCCGCATCCAAAGAATCGCATAAATAACCTAAGTAAAGACTAGAATTTTTAGAGTTATACCCGAAGGTAGCAGTTTTAGAGTCGGAAATCTAAACCGTAATCTAACATGAGCATAAAGTACTTTCAAGCATTCTGGGATTTTTGACTATGACATGATCATTAAGAAATAAGATGGTAAAAACTTCTCAGGAAAACTTTGAGGTAACCAAAACTTTTATTTCTCACAGAACATGTACATATGTATGATTACAAAGAAGGATAAACTAAGAATAAAAGGGATGTAGCTGAGCAATATTCCATGGTCTGTCTAACTCATCCAGATTTGTATTGCCTCCAGCTCTCTTTCTCTTCTTAGTAGCAGGTCTTTCTTTGACTGGCCTCATGTCAGTTAAGTAGTACGATCCATTGTGCAATACTTGACTAACTAAAAAGGGCCCTTCCCATAGTGGGGAAAGTTTGTGCTTTCTTTGTTGCACAAGCCGGAGAACCAAATCACCTTTATTAAAAGATCTAGTTCGGACTCTCTGGCTATGATACTTGCGTAACTTCTGCTGATAGGCTGTAGATCTCATTTCAGCAACGACGCGAACTTCTTCGACTAGGTCGAGATCATTTTGTCGAGAAATCTCGGCATCTTCTTTGATATACGCGGCCACTCTAGGAGAAGTATGAATTAAATTACTAGGAGGAACTGCTTCTGCGCCATAGACCAAGAAGAAAGGTGTATATCCTGTTGACCTATTCGGAGTTGTTTGCAAACTCCAAATTACAGAGGGTAGTTCCTCTGCCCAAGCCCCCCAGCATGTCTCAGTGGTGCTTCAAGTCTTGGTTTCAAGCCTTGTAGAATTAAACCATTTGCTCTCTTGACTTGTCCGTTAGCCTATGGATGTGCGACTGACGCAATGTCAAGCCGGATATTTTGCTCATCGCAGAATTCAGCCAGTTCTCCCATAGAAAAGTTACTCCCGTTGTCCATGATAATGCTATGCGGATAACCATACCGGATTATAACATCCTCGACAAATCTTTTGGATGTTGCTCCATCACAACTAGTGACAGGTTTAGCCTCGATCCACTTTGTGAATTTGTCCACCATCACTAAGAGGTGCGTGAATCCACTTGGTGCTCGTTTAAAAGGTCCTACCATATCAAGCCCCCAGACCGCAAAAGGCCATGTTATAGGTATTGTTTGCAGCTGATCGGCCGGAACATGAGCTTGCTTGGCGTACTTTTGGCAGCCTTTGCATGTCTTGACTAATCGTTCGGCATCTGCCTGAGCTGTAAGCCAGAAAAATCCATGTCGAAAAGCTTTTGTAGAAGCCCAAACTTGTGCCCACTGTCACATTACCGATTGGTTGTCACAAATTGCCACGCTGGATCGTATGCACTAACCGCTGATCCTGTGTGATCCAACAAGGCTCGTTGCACATGTCGTGCCCTTCACAGGACAACGCGAGACAGCACGGACGTCTCCCTCAACGAGACTTCTACAAGAAGGAACACAATGCCGTCCATGGAAAAAGTGGTCGAGTGGTCATGTCATGTTTAATCTAGTATGCAAAGGCTACAAGTCTACTACACGACAACTGGTCATCCATGAACCACCGACTATACCATTTGTACTATGCAATACCGCCTACACTCATCATCCTGCCCTCACCACACTAACCTTCCACGTGGCAGTACCTTAAGAGTCACAACCGGGCCCTCGAGAAGGCCTAAACGTTCCCACATTAAAAACCCAGCCTATCGGGACCTCCATTCGCACTCATTCACTACTCTCTCTTCCCTATCCAGCAAAACACCAGAATCTTGAACGTACTTGCACGAACCTTCTCCATGAAACCAGTGCGTGGGGGTGAGTGTCCGGGCATCATCGCCGGGGTGGTGCTTCACGCGGCAGATCTGGAGGAGCATCACGCAGCACAGGCCGAGGAGGACGTGCAGTTCAACCCCTTGGGGGACCATGTGCACGCCGGTGCTGACGACTTCGATGGCACCAATGAGGGCGTGGAGTTCGACGAACACGCTCCGCTCGTGTACCCGGAGGTACATCTATTTCTACATGTTTCATATTTTTTGCTCGAGCTTAATCTATCTAGGCGTCATAAAAATATCTAGTCCTAATGATTAGATGCAACATACGAACCGGTACATGGAGAGATATAGTCTGTTCTGAATGAATCCACGTTATTTATTTATTAATAAGTTACCAAGAACACAAACCACATTAATTTAGGAGCGAGCTGGGGAGACGGCCGTAATGAACTGCTGAACCTGTATAGACATGTTATTGCATCGAAAGTAACTTGGAATGGTGGAAGGAATATATATTTATTATTTTGCTCATTTCGGTTCGTATTCCATACATTACAGGTGTATTCAAGTGAGATGGACTCTAACAAGGAGACCAGGGACAACATGAGCCGCCATGTCATGAAGAAGATCAAGAGCGGGATAACCCCTTTCCTCACTCGACTTGGGGAGCTCAGGTGCCCTTTTTGTAAGAAAGGAGTCAACCCGAGGATTGCCAGCTTGATTCTGCATGCGGTTGGCATCGGTAAAAGCCCGGCTAGTAAACACAAGTCGGCGACCAAGGCTAAGCACGCTGCTTATGGCAAGTTCCTGAGGGAGTATGTCAAGAACGGCCTAGTGTCCCCTTACTTAGGAATTAGCAACTCCTAGCCGACCAACCTCGTCGCTGTGTTGGCCCGGCCACTAATAATATTTAGTTCTCTTACCGTATCTAGACCCTTAAACTATGTGGATTTCTATTTTCGTACCCTTCAAAATATATTCAAGTTCATCTGTTTATGTTGTTAAAGTTCCGGTTGTCGTCGGATTGATGACAAGTACGCCATGAGGGGGTCCTCGAGGCGTGCGGAAGAGAGGGGTGTGAGACGTACGGTATTCCGGGACGGTGAGCACACAAGTTTACCCAGTTTCGAATCCGCCGGCTTTGGACGAATCCTACTCCTGCTAGCAATCCAGCAATATGGCAGAGCCGGAATATGGGTTACAAGGGTTTCACTGCGGCGAAGTTGAGGGTCTAAAGTATTGGGTGTTATCTGGTGCCCTAGGCTCTCCCTAGGACGGCTTATATAGATATCCGCCTAGGGTTTACAAGAGAGATCTATCCGCCATTTACTAAGAGTCTCATACAAAGACATCTTGAACTACAAGTAACATTATGGGCCTAAGTCGGTAAGTCTTGGCCTTCCCAGAGCCGGATTGACTCGCCTTTCTCCTCGACCGCCTGTGAAGCAAATCTCTAACCCAAAGTGGGCCACCCTGGTCATGAGGAACTATGAGGATACCCGTAAAGTATATCCTCAACAGAAATTTCGGAGGCCTCCAAGATCCAAAGTCGGATTTATCATCGCTCAGCTTGATGTTCGGGCTTACGTAATCTTGAAGGGTTCAAACTTCACAACAAAAAGATACGATCCGGTCTTAAAATAAGTTGGACCTTGCAATTGGTTACGGATTTTCCAGCTCGCTTAAACTAAGCCGAATTTGGTCTCTAACGCCACCGATAAGCATGGTCAAGTCCGCCATTTGACCGACAAGTTCACAAGACGACCATTGGTGGGTCCGCTGTTCGCGGAACCTAGGCGTCGTTTCAATGCGTGCGTGGAGATCGAGGCGACGCAATAATCGCATGGGCCCTTCCCAGTTCTTTCCACGACGCTATGTTGTTACATCGTAGCGCTTGTACCTAATCTTAGCGCAGGTAGGTGGACATAAGGGGTTCGGATTTCTTCTTCTCCTTTCGACCAGTCCTTTGCCGTTCCTTTCCTTCCAATCCTCCTGCGCGCACAGAGCCTCCTTGTTCTCCCTCCACAAATCTCCTAGCACCGCCCCTTTAAGGTCACCCTTCCACCGGAGAAAATGGCTTCATCTTCTTCCTCCAGTTTGGCAGCGGCGGCAAGGCGTAAAGCAGCAGAGAAAGAAAACTACAGGGAGTCTCGATCCTCGGCCTCGACGAAGCAGGTCTCAAGAACGTGGAGAAGGAGGGGCTCGCTGCAAGAATCAAGCGGAGGCTCCCGCGAGACCGCCCTAATCCGCACGAGGGCGAAGGCCCACCACTTCGGCACCCATCTGGACGGAGGTTTGTCCTTTCCTCCCTCGGAGTTCTTCTCTGAGGTGATTGACCACTATGGAGTTCAACTCCACAATCTTCCTCCCAACTCCATTCTAGAGATGAGCGCATATTATGCGCTTTGCAAGGGCTTTCTCGGCATTAGGCCGAGTTTGCTTCTCTTCCGGTTTTACTTTCATGTCTGGAGGAATTCTATCACTGCCGCTGTTCCTTACATCACCGACACCATTAGTTTTTCTCTTAGACGAGACCGGGCATATCCAAAAATTTCTGCCAGTGACTCGGTCAAACAATGGCCAGCCACTTTTTTCTATCATCAGGATATTCTGGATCCCGACAAAGCTACTGCTTTGCCGGCTTTTGTCGATGGAGCCGCCACGGCCCAACCTTCCTGGGACGAGGCTGCTCCGGCTCTCACAGATGATCTAATCCTCGCTAAGAGGCGGATCGAATATCTGATCAAGCACAATGGTCTGAAGGGATCCGACTTGGTCCAGTGCTGGGTCTCACGCCGGATCCAGCCACTTCAGTACCACGGGGATAGACTGATGCATTCCGTCATGTCTTCCCTGACCGACTCCCTCCGCATCAGCCCCAAAGCCTACACCACTCAGGGCTACATAACCCAGATCAAGTGGATGATCAAGGAGCGGATCGAGAGGCGGATTCCAGAGCTTTCTCTGGACATGCACATGGCGGAAAACCCCGTGGTTCCGGTAAGCTTTTATCATCACATCTTTTATGTGTTTCTATCTTCGAGTTACATTGCAATGCTGATACGTTTTCTTGTTTTCAGCTTGCTGACATCCCCGAGTCAGAACTTGCTCCGCTCGAAGGATACCCTCCGGAGTTCTCTCAGGAGGTGGAAGTGGTTCCACTGCCGGATCTTGCGCTCAAGAAGCACAAAGTCTGACAAGATAGTTGGCACAAAGGAGGTGCTACCATGAAGAGGTAACCATTCGCTACAACTTTTCCGCCTTTGTTGTTTACTCAAGTTTCTTTCCGAGATGTAATGTTTCGACTTTACTACCTTCTCGAGCAAAATCAATCATCAAGGGCAAGGGGGGACTTCTTTCGGCGCTGCATTTAAGCTTATAATAGCTTCCCCGCTGTGGCTCCTCCGACCGCCTCAACCTTCCGCAACTCCGCGATCATCCCTTCTCCGGTGATTGTAGAAGATCCGCCTCGCCGGAGCCGACGATCCTTATCGATAATCGACGCTACCACCAGCAAGGCCACCAAGATAAGGCTGAACCCTCTTCGGGTAATGATCCCTCGGCTGAAGTCTTCACCGACAACCTCCTCAACAATCAGGGTCTTGCCAAATTTGGCCTGACCCGGAAATCTGCAGAGGAGATCTAGCGGCTGGCCAGGCAAGTCCTGGAAAAAAGCCATCTATCCCCCGAAGAGGAGGCAAGAAGCAGAGGACGTCAAGTTCTCCGACCTTCTTACTCAAGTCCGCCTTCGCGACGAGAGGATCAGGACTGGCGAGCTTCCAACAGCTCCAGTGATTCCTCTTACTCTTGCCGAGAAGGTGGCAGCTGAAGTGAACGCGGGTTTAGAGAAACTCACCCGCGAGCAATATGTAAGTCGGAATTCCAACTCTTGTTTTTACATTAGGCTATATCATATCCTCTAGCCCCCAAGCATGAAGTAGGATATAGAATCCGAGTTTATGCTTTCATTAGGATGCCAAAGAACGAACTAGTGTAGCCCGCAAGGCTCGTGCTGATATTTAGTAAAAATATTAGCCCGAGTCTTAAGTAGCTTTCTGACTTTGGGTATTCTGACTTACAGAAAGTATGTTCCTATAACCAGGAATTATTGGCCAATGTCTGTAATAAGAGGAGAGAGATCAAAGCTCTCCGGCTTAAAAATGCTGAGCTCAAGGTAGCCAAGGACGAAGCCGAAGGTAAACATTTCGAGATTCAAACCTTGCCTTTTGCTTTTTAATTTCGAATTTTTCTGAACTGTTGTTCTTTTTTGACTTACAGCATTGGTGAAACAATCCATCGCTATGATTGAAGAGGACGAGAACCTCAAGACCTTGGTGGTGGAGAACAAAGGACTTTGCCAAGAGCTGGAAAAGCTCAAGGTGGATCATGAAACGATCATAGCTCAAGTCCTGGAATCCTCCTCCATGGCCACTGAAGAGCGCGATCGTAAGATTGCCGCTCAAGATAAAGTTATCTCGGACCTCAAGAATGAGGTTGACAGAGAGAAGGTATCTCCCAAGCACTCCGGGCTAAACTCCAGAGTCTCCGGGAGGAGAAAGCCAAGATTGACGACATCATTCTCGGTAAGTTCCATCTATCTGACTTATCATTTCTTCGACTTTTATCAATGTCGGTTTTTCCTTATCTTCATTTTGTGTATAGGTCCTCTGAACTTGACGGACTCCTCCTCGTCCGAGCCCCGCACTCACCGGCTTACCCAAGTCGGTGATCTTCTTCATGACTACCACCAATCCCTTGAGGATATTGGCGAGTCTCTCAGGATTCCGGACATGCCAAGCATGTCGGACTTCAAAAGGAAAAGGCCAAGGAGATGCCGCAGCTCGTTAGGGACTGGAACATGTCCTACGCGCGGACTGCCGTGCAGAATGCCCTCTCCATGGTCATGAGCCACCATGGAAACATGGAAATATGGCAAGTGACTAAAGGGTACTGCAAGGTAGACGAAGACGGCTAGGAGCAGGACCTTCAAGCCACCATGCACTCCTGCGCCAAATATGGGTGCCACGTAGCTGACCTGACCAGCTACGAGGTGCCCTTCTTCACCCGCGTGGATACTCCGCCACCTCCTCCAGAAGATGCCGAAGAAGTTTCCGACGATGAACGGACCACCTCGGATCCGGACATCTCGGAACGATACCAAGGCGGAGTGACCAGCGAGCCAGTAGATCCTTCATCTCCTCCTGCATCATAGACCACAAACTTATGTATTACTCTGTGAAAGAACATGATGCGTTTTGTAAATATGAAGTACCGTGACTTTTGCTAGTGCTAAGTTTTTTTATCTATTCAGCACTTTTGTTTTAGAATTTTTGTGTGCTTGAAATGTTTGCATAAGCACTTAGAATTTTTCGTCTCTACTTATCGTTTATCTGGCTTTCCGCCTCGTCCCTTTCGTGAGCCGGCTAAACCTTCAGCCGAAAACTTTGCCGAGCAACAGAGCTCAATTGCTAAACCAGTTTAAACTCGGAAACAAAGCCGGCTTCCAGTACCAACAATTCACTACTCGAAAATACCGCATCCAAAGAATCGGATAAATAACCTAAGTAAAGACTAGAATTTTTTAGAGTTATACCCGAAGGTAGCAGTTTTAGTGTCGGAAATCTAAACCAGAACGAACATGAGCATAAAGTACTTTCAAGCATTCTAGAATTTTTGACTATGACATGATCATTAAGAAATAAGATGGTAAAAACTTCTCAGGAAAACTTTGAGGTAACCAAAACTTTTATTTCTCACAAAACATGTACATATGTATGATTACAAAGAAGGATAAACTAAGAATAAAAGGGACGTAGCTGAGCAATATTCCATGGTCTGTCTAACTCATCCAGATTTGTATTGCCTCCAGCTCTCTTTCTCTTCTTAGTAGCAGGTCTTTCTTTGATCTGCCTCATGTCGCTTAAGTAGTACGATCCATTGTGCAATACTCGACTAACTAAAAGGGCCCTTCCCATAGTGGGAAAGTTTGTGCTTTGTTGCACGTGGAGAACCAAATCACCTTTGTTAAAAGATCTAGTTCGGACTCTCTAGCTATGATACTTGCGTAACTTCTGCTGATAGGCTGTAGATCTCATTTCAGCAACGACGCGAACTTCTTCGACTAGGTCGAGATCATTTTGTCGATAAATCTCGGCATCTTCTTTGATATACGCGGCCACTCTAGGAGAAGTATGAATTAAATCACTAGGAAGAACTGCTTCTACGCCATAGACCAATAAGAAAGGTGTATATCCTATTGACCTGTTCGGAGTTGTTCGCAAACTCCAAATTACAGAGGGTAGTTCCTCTGCCCAAGCCCCCGCAGCATGTCTCAGTGGTGCTTCAAGTCTTGGTTTCAAGCCTTGTAGAATTTAACCATTTGCTCTTTCGACTTGTCCGTTAGCCTGTGGATGTGCGACTGATGCAATGTCAAGCCGGATATTTTGCTCATCGCAGAATTCAGCCAGTTCTCCCATAGAAAAGTTACTCCCATTGTCCGTGATAACGCTATGCGGATAACCATACCGGATTATAACATCCTCGACAAATCTTTTGGATGTTGCTCCATCACAACTAGTGACAGGTTTAGCCTCGATCCACTTTGTGAATTTGTCCACCATCACTAAGAGGTGCGTGAATCCACTTGGTGCTCATTTAAAAGGTCCTACCATATCAAACCCCCAGACCGCAAAAGGCCATGTTATATGTATTGTTCGCAGCTGATCTACTTAACATGAGCTTGCTTTACTTTTGGCAGCCTTTGCATGTCTTGACTAATCGCTCAAAGATCTCGCTCGAGTAGAAGCTAGAAAAATCCATGTCGAAAAGCTTTTGCCACTAAAGATTTGGGCTGCAGTGGTGACTACACCCGCCTTTGTGGATTTCTCTTAAGATCTCCACCTTCTTCCGGAGATACACAATATTGAAAACCCGAAACACTCCGCTTATGGAGCTCACCTTTAACAATAGTATAGGCTTTTTGCTCATCGGATAATCACCGCTCAAAGACCTCGCCTTCTGCAATTTTCCATCTACCAAGTAATCAAGGTAGGGTTGAGTCCA
Source organism: Avena insularis (assembly GCA_023614405.1). Lineage (NCBI taxonomy): Eukaryota > Viridiplantae > Streptophyta > Magnoliopsida > Poales > Poaceae > Avena > Avena insularis. Next base: position 223,252,545 of record CM042684.1, on the reverse strand, counting down.
TCTCGGAATTACAGCCAGAACTGCTATTAAAGGTGAGTCGGATTTGGTCGGATATTCCTCATCTACTCCCTTTATCGAGGGAACTTTGAGGTGCTCTAAAAATCCGCCATTCGGGACCACTTTCCGTGCAGAGCCTATTCGAGATAGTGCATCTGCTTCCTCATTTTCTGCTCGTGGGATGTGTTGAACTTCAAACCCTTCGAACGATTTTGATAGATCATCCACGACAGCTTTATATGCTGCCATGTGCTTATTTGCATTACAAATATCTGAGACTTGCTGAGCAACAAGATTCGAATCTCCGTAACACATCAAACGTCGGATGCCAATATCCTTAGTAATCCGGATTACGTGCAGCAGTGCTTCATACTCGGCAATATTGTTTATCGCTGTGAAGTGGATCTGCAACACGTATAATAGTTTATCTCCTTGGGGTGATTTGAGCACCACGCCAGCCCCCGAGCCCCCTCGAGCCTTAGACCCATCAAAAAAGAGGGTCCAGTATTCCGACTCAGGGAGGACCATGTTCTCCTTTGTTTCTGTCCAATCAGAAACAAAGTCAGCAAGGATCTAGGATTTGATTGCTGTCCGAGGTTGATACTCAATATCGAAAGCTGAGAGCTCTATGCCCCATTTGGCGACACGTCCTGTGGCATCGCTGTTGTTGATTATGTCTCTCATGGGAGCTTTTCTCACCATGGTAATTGGATGCTCCTGAAAATAGTGTCGTAACTTACGAGATGCTAGGAAAACACCGTAAGCCAACTTTTGATAGTGCGGATATCGCTGTTTTGATTCTGTCAAGACTTTGCTGACAAAATAAGTCGTACGCTGCACCAGGTGTTCCTGATTTTCCTTTGGTCTCTCCATCACCATGACGATACTAATGACCTTATTTGTCGCAACAATATAAAGCAACATCGGTTCCTGAGGTTCTGGCGCTGCAATGATAGGAGCAGATGAGAGAACTTTCTTCAGGTCTTGTAGTGCAGCTTCAGCTTTGTCAGTCCAGACAAAATCTTTGGTGTTCTTCAGCAGTTTGTATAATGGTACGGCTCTTTCACCAAGCCGGCTTACAAATCGACTGACCGTAGCAATGCAAACAGTTAATCTTTGTATGTCCTTCAGGCGAGTTGGCCTGGCAATATTGAGAATAGCCTTGATCTTGTCGCGGTTCACCTCTATGCCACTTTGAGACACGATGAAACCTAACAATATTCCGGCTGGTATTCAAAAGAAGCATTTCTTTGGGTTAAGCATGATGTTGTATTTTCGTAGATTGACGAACGTCTCCTCCAAGTCAGAAATCAATGTTCCCTTCTTTTTGGACATGACCGCGATATCATCCACGTATGCATGTACATTGCGTCCGAGTTGGTCGTGGAGGCAACGCTGCATCGTGCGCTGGTATGTAGCTCCTGCGTTCTTCAACCCAAAGGGCATTGTAACAAAATGTAAGGTTCAAGGGGTTATGAATGAAGTCTTGACTTTGTCGATTCCTTCATCCGTATTTGGTGATAACCGAATATGCGCCGAGAAAACAGAGCGATTCCGAGTTCGCCGTGGAATCGATAACTTGATCAATTCTAGGCAAAGCGAATGGATCTTTTGGACAAGCCTTGTTCAAGGCAGTATAATCAACACACATCCTTAAATCAGCGGTGTCCTTTTTAGGGACCATTATAGGGTTGGCCGACCAATCAGTATGGATGACCTCTTCTATGAATCCGGCTAACTCGAGCCGCGCTAGTTCCTTAGCTATTGCCTTACGCTTTTCATCACCAAACCATCATAAGGACTGTTTGACGGGTTTAGCATTCGGGTTTACATTTAGAGAGTGCTCGGCAAGTTCCCTAGGTACTCTGGTCATGTCAGATGGCTGCCATGCAAAGATATCTTGATTTGCTTGGAGGAACTTGACGAGCGCGCTTTCCTATGCGCTACTTAGGCCTACGCCTATCTGGGTCACCTTGGACGGATCTATGCTCTTCTTGATCTCCTGGTACTCCTGGGCGTGCAGCACGGCTTTGGGAAAGGCGGCATTTCCATCCTCGCACTCTCGCGCCTTCTTTGGGTCTCCCCTGATGGTGATCACGCCGTTGGGACCTGGAATTTTCATCATATTGTAAATGTAACATTGACGAGCCATAAAAGCCCAGTAAGCCGGACGTCCGAATATAGCATGGTATGCGCTCTTGAACGGGACCACTTCAAAGGAAAGTGCCTCCGTCCGATAATTCTTTGGTGTTCCAAAAGTAACATCCAAAGTGATCTCTCCCAGGGAATTAGCCTGTCTTCCTGGGACAACTCCATGAAAGATCACAGAGCTGTGGTTCAACTGTGTTTCCGAGATCTTCATCCGGCATAGCGTTTCGACATAGAGAATATTGATGCTGCTACCACCGTCCATGAGGGTCTTGGAGAAACCATAACCATCAATAAGTGGATTGACGATTAAGGCTATTTTCCTCGCCTATCTAGCTTAGGCGGATGATCAGTGCGGTCAAACATTATTGCTACTTCCGACCAGTCCAGAGCATCGAGGGACAAATGAATCGCTATGCTGAGCTCGTGGAGAACTGCTTTCTTGACCTTTGCTGGTTGAGATCCGAGGAAGGTGACGTAAGTGTCCTTCTTGGTGGGAAAAGTTTTCTTCCCTTCCGACTTGGGATTTGAAGCGTCGGCTTCCTCCATGTCGGAATCTTCCTTGGTCTCTTTGTCTTTTTCGGGATTTTTCTTTCCCTTCTTCCGCTTATCTTTGTAGCCCGCGGTATCATCTCTCTTGATGTCGTCATTAAAACGACATTCAGCGTTCGTGTGGGATGAGCCCCCATTGGCGTCCAAATGATGCACACGTGGGTTATTGGCGATGTCGGCCCAAGTGTAGGTTTTCCCTGGTTGTTGCTCTTCTCTACCTTGGACCCTTGATGTCCCACGGCCACGCCCGCGGCCTCCGCCACGTCCTCCTCATCCTCCAGACCCGGAAACAGTAGTGACTAGCGCTGTCTCCGTGTTGGGTTTTTCTTGCGAGGTATTTTTGCGCTTCTGAGCTTGTTGCTTTGGTTCTTTTGCCGACTAAGGCACAGCCAGGGCATTGAGTAATCCCTCTACATCATCGTCAGCATTTGCATACTTGCTCGCTGTTTCTATCATTTCTCCCAGATCAGTAACCTTGTCACACTTCAAGCGATGGCGCAGTAAACCAATTGGGAGACCTGCGATGAAAGCTTCAATAGCAGTTTGATCATTTACTCCTTCGCAGGAGTTCTTGGTGTCAATCCATCGTCCGAGGTAATCCCGACAAGTTTCTCCGGCTTTCTGGGTGCAACGCTGTAGGTCTCCAACCATACAGGGCCTCCGATATGTGCCTTCGAAATTCTGAAAGAACGCACTTTGTAAATCATACAAGTTGTGGATGGTGTTCGTTGGAAGCTCATTGAGCCATGATCGTGCCGTCTTCCTCCGCATGAGTGGGAGATATCGGGTAGCGACCAGGCTGTTTCCGCCTTTGGCGATGCAGCAAGCCTGGAAGAAATCCTATAACCAGGTGTCTGGCCGAGCAATGGCGTCGTAGGCTTGAATATGTCTTGAGATAGCAAATCCTTCCGGGAACCTTGTAGCTATGATGCGTGGTCCGAAGCACTTTGGGCCCATGTACACGTCATCGTTTTCGTAGCGTCGAGCCTCTATGTTGGAGTTGATCCTATGCCTTGTGTCGTTCGGGGATAGGGATCGTCCCGAATGCCGGCTGTGGCTGCGGTGGCTTGGAGCCGGACTTCGGCTTCTTCCACCACCTCCTCCGCCATGTCCTCCTTGACCTCCGTGGGGGCCATTGTGATAACTGTGTGGTGGAGAGGATGGTGCAGCGGGGTAGTTTCCGGCTGATCACCGTCCTCCGTCCGGAACATCATTATTCCGATTCCGAGGAGGGTATTGACTACGACGAGCCCCCTGCCGGCTTGTACCTGCATGGTTTCCGTCGTTCCTTCATCCGTCGTTCCCACCATAGTGAGGCTCAGTCGGACGGTTCTCATATCTAGGAGGCGGCATTCTCTGACGATCCTCCTCCCGACGTTTCTCTTTATCTTCTCCCCTTCGATCCTTAGATTCTCGTCGGGGAGGACTCGTCGGATTCAGGGCAGCGATGGCATCTTTCTCGGCCGCTGGTGCGACATTGCCCCAACCGCGTGTGGTTTTGTGATGCTGTCCTGAAGATCCGGTTCTCGAATAATTGTCTTCCCGTCATTCAGGGCGATAATACTGCTCCGGAACATAATGGGGTCTTACGCCAGCCCATGCCGGATCTGTGCGACATTGGTCAGCATCTGAGACCAGTTTTTGACTTCCGGACAGGGCAACCTTTTGCTGCTCCAGTCCCTTGTTGAGTAGCTTGATACCCAAACGGATCTCCTCTGGTCCTAGATTAGCCGATAGAATTTCTCGGGCTGCCACGGTATTTTGTACTAGTGTTGGGTATACCCAATCTCCGTTGCTATCTTTCCGTGGCTTCCCCATCTCATCTCCAAAAAGGACGGCACGGACACGTGGGAATTGGTTGTCATCTATGTGACGCTTCCGTGTCTTCTGATGTAGATGAGACATGTACTCCTTGTTCGACATGCATTTCTTCTCCACCTCGATGTTTTTGGCTTCATCGAGGAGTTGTTGACGACGCGCTTCTACGGCTTGTGCCCTTTCAGCCAGCTCATCTGCAGTAAGTTCTGCAGCTGTAGGGATAGGTGTGGTTAATGCGGCATCGATGAGTTTACACGCACCTTCAGTGATCACGTGTCCATCCACCGATGCTTCTTTTTTCAGCTCGTTTGGGATAAGTGCTCCATCCGAGTCTTCTTCAGATTCTCAGCAATCACCTCCTCCGCTGAGGGTCTTTTGCCGGGTCTTGTTTTTTGTTCTTCTTCTTTGCCTTCTTGGTAGCGCCCGGTAGCAAAGACGGCTTTGGGTCCGCTTCCGAGTCAAGCTCGACGGTACTTTCGGACATTTGGACTTCGGGATTATCTCCGACGTCCATGTCATCCTGCGTTTTGGGAGAGTGTTCCCCGGATCCTTCATCCATGGCTTCTCCTTCTTCTGCAGCTTTGGAGTTGTACTCCTCTTCATATTCTGTGGAGAACTTTCGAAAATCTGCTGACGTCATCGTTTCATCCGAGGATGCGGGTACGTTGGCGTTTGTTCCAATTGCCTCCAGCACCGAGTCGGTGTTTTCTCCAGCATTGGTAGAGCCGGATCCGGATCCCACGTATCCGACGAAGTGCGACGCATGCTTCCTGAGGTACCTACGGCTTTCGCGATCAGCCATATCGAAACTTTTGATGGTCTCGAGGATTGCATCTGTGCTTTCGCCTTGTAGTATCATATTTTTTAGTGTGTACCTTAGGAAAGGCCTATCTGTTCCGGCATCATCAGAGCTGGAATCAGTGTCGTTGATATGCTCCTCCTGGATTTCGACTTCCACAGGTGGGTCGATCTGGGATTCGGCTCCTCCGGGGAGATCCATTCCAGATTCGACGTTGACCGCTAGGTCTTCTTCAGGTTCGGGTTTCTCCACCATCTCCGCAATTGGTGCGGGCTGGGTGGGATTAGGGTTTTCTGAGATCCGGAACTCTGCCGCCTCCGCGGACAAAGGAGACCCAGAAAAATCTTCTTCCTCTATCATCACCGCTGGGGTGGGTTGGGCAGGTTCAGCGAAACCGATGGAAACATCGATCTCGCCAAAAGACATGATTGTGTAGGCAGTCACGGCCTCCTTTGCTAGAATCCAAGTCTCGTCGAGAAAGATGAGAGGGACGTCACTGGCGTAGATGATGCGACCGACGACGATGGTCTCGCCGATTCCGATTCTTGCAGATTCTGCTCGGAACGTAGATCCTAAGCTCACTTGCCCCACGGTGGGCGCCACCTGTCGTCAGATTGATGACAAGTACGCCATGAGGGGGTCCTCGAGCCGTGCGGAAGAGAGGGGTGTGAGACGTACGGTATTCCGGGATGGTGAGCATACTAGTTTACCCAGGTTCGAATCCGTCGGCTTTGGACGAATCCTACTCCTGCTAGCAATCTAGTAATATGGTAGAGCCGGAATATGGGTTACAAGGGTTTTGACTGTGCGAGTTGAGGGTCTAAAGTATTGGGTGTTATCTGGTGCCCTAAAGGCTCTCCCTAGGATGGCTTATATAGATATCCGGCCTAGGGTTTATAGGAGAGATCTATCCGGCTACGACTAAGAGTCATTATGAGTACATCTTGAACTACAAGTAACATTATGGGCCTAAGTCGGTAAGTCTTCCGGCCTTCCCAGAGCCGGATTGGACTCCGCTTTCTCCCCGATCACGCCTGTGAAGCAAAGCTCTAACCCGAAGTGGGCCACCCTGGTCAGTGAGGAACTGTGAGGATACCCGGAAAGTATATCCCCAACACCGGTGGCATACTCGTTATTTTGCATGGATAGAGGGGTGCCCCCGGCAGATATAAGGGTTATCCTGTCCGCTAGATCACAGAGGATCAACGGTTGGTAGGCAAAACTGAGTACAACAAAATCACCATGGTTAGACACGAGGGAAAAAACGTGACTCATGGTACGCGTGTGTGGTGCACGGGGCGGTAGCGGACACGTGTGGCCGTGCACGGTGCATTAGCCTACACGGTGCACGGTAGTGCAACGAAACGCCACTTCCCTTCTCCTTTAATAGAGGCCTCCCCACTCCCACTCCCACTCATCACGCACTCGCTCACTCAACCGTTTCCACTGCCCCATCACCTTCTGCAAACGCCCAACAAAACCCCAACCACGCCGACGATGGAGAAGATCGGCGTAGTGTCCATCGGCGCCTCCAAGGCAGCCGACAAGGAGGCCCCCGTCCCCGTCCCCGCATCCGCCGTAGCCTCCGGTGAGGAGGCCTCTGTCGGTCTCGGACAGATCCCGCTCGGCTGGGACCCCTATGAGGAGGTTGTCTACATATGGCCAGAGAACCCCTACGACACCAGCATCGCCGACCCGTGGTCTGAGGTAACCAGGGTTTTCTCCCCTTCCCTTGTTCTTCCCCTGTTCCCATCGTTGGATGCTAGATCGTATGTTATTAGGGCTCGGCTATTTGTATTTTTTACAGTAGCTAATCCTATTGTGTTAGATCTCAATTTTCGATGAATCCCCCTGTTCGTAGTTGGGATTAGTATTCGATTTGGTTTGAGATTTGGGGAATAATCGGGAGATCTCATTCGGTTAATTTATGCAAAAAATCAATCTCGATAATCAAAGTATCTCAATCATGTCCTTATTTCACTCTTCTGTTTTTTTCCAACAGGAGGATAGCAGCGACCTCCGCAGTGACGACGAGTCGCAGGACACCAAGACTCGTCATGTGCTGAGGAGGCTAAAGTCCGTTCAGTACAACAACTTCTTCGCTGACGACATGTACAGGTGCCCCTTCTGCCCCACCAGGAGGCTCCGCGGCACGTACTTCAACTCCCTCATGAAGCATGCCGAGGACGTGAGGACCTGCGGCGAGTCCGTGAACGTCCACGGCTTCAGGGCCAAGCACCAGGCACTCGGTCTTCACCTCCGCAACCTCTAGAAGGTGGCTATCGAGGAGGGTCGCATGCCCCCGATCAGACCCAAGGTGCCAAGGTCAAGGGGCTGGGTAGCAAGAAGTGGAGGAGGCGCCAGAGGGAGGAGGCGGATGCCCTCCTGGCAGAGGCCATGAGGGGCCACTGATCAGCTGCTACTGTAAAGCGGCTTCTTTTGTCTTGTTTGTGTTGAAGCAGTCCGCTCCTGCTGCTGAGCAGCCTAATTGTCGAACCTCATTAAGTACCGTACTATATAACCTATATTAGCTGCTTTATCTACATCTGCTCTGTTTACTGAATTTATTTATGGTGCTGGTTTGTTTTGCTGCTCTAGATTTGCTACCAGATTGGGGAAAAACGATCGCAAAAGGAACAATGAATGAAGAGAGAAGCTGCTCTAGATTACCTACCTTTTTGGGCAAAAAAAACACAACTGTTAGAGAGAGAGAGGGGAAAATGCGCTCTTTAAAAAGGCCACTTTAGGCGTCATGGCCCACGTAACGGCCAAGCCTTTGACCAGACGGCACCCCCCTCCGAGTGGGTGTGAGGGCTTCGGAATATCAGGAGGGCAAAAGTGAGGACAAACGAGACAAAATGTTGCTATAGCTAAATCTGACAAAAGGCTGAATTTGGCTTTACCATGCAATTTGGCTAGAGCTCCACAATGTAGCTATTCTAAATCCCTAAACTATGTGGTGCGTTGAAACCTAATGCTTTTCCACCAACACGTGTGTTGCAAAGTTGCTTGATCGTGCATGCTTACACAAGTGGCCTATAGAGAAACTTATAGAGGCATGGGCAAACGAGCTTCATTTTGGCAAATTCGGGACAAGCTTTGCGCAATCGGCAGTTTGATCGGTTGGCTGCCCTGGGTGCGTGGATGCTAGGTCCATGTCTATGCTTACACTTCTTAAACTTGTTAGGAATTAATAATAATCAGATAATTTCCTTCCGTCTGTCACGTTACGTCGTGTCAAGACCGCATCGGCCGCGGATCGGCAACGACGGTGGTCTACGTGACCGTCTCGCCACGCCAAATCCATCGTCAGACACCGTCCCATCGCCACCGACGGACGCTGAATTTAATCGCTAGGATTGAAACCATCGGTTTCGCCGTCAAACTTGCTTCGCATGGGTATGACCGAATATTGGTAAATGGAATTTAAGCATCGCTTCGTCTCCTCAAGACATCATGCAAAATCCTCAACTCATTCCTTCCGCCAACGCCGCCACCGCAAGAACCATCGACGCTGCCGCAGGCACCGCCTCCACCTGGCCATACCACCGCAACATATCACTCCACCTCCACGCCCAGTCCCAGCCACCGCTACCGAAACTAGGCCACCACCGCCGCATTAGCTGCTGCCATGGATGCAGAGTACGGCGTGTTCGGCGACGGGAGCGATGTATGAGCGGTGGCTACAAGATCCGATGGACAGGTACAAGATCGTCGGCCTTGACCTCGAGTATAACAGAGATAGGAAGAGGACGGCGCTTTTGCAGCTATCCATGCGCAACCACTGCCTACTATATCACGTATGTAGCGCCAAATCTGTATGCCCGGAGCTTCGGGAGTTCCTACACAGGAGGGAGATCTACTTCGCCAGCATCGACATCAAGAACGACACTCCGAAGCTAGAACGGGATCTCCTCGTTCATGTCGTCAATCACGTCGATCTCCAACGTTTGTGGAGGTACCCGGATGGCGGTACGAGGAAAGCCGGCATGGCTAAACTCGCTTCCGACATCATCGACCGCGAGTACGCCGGCATGAAAATCGAGTTCCCGAAGCACCTGCACGAGCGGTGGGAGTGGAGGCACCTGGATTACAATGCGATCAAGTACGCAGCCAGAGACGCGTATGTCTGCTGCGAGATGCTCAACAGGATCTGGCGGGTGGGTGAGTGTGCTACCACTACTAGTTTTGCATTTCGTTCCTAGTTTTATCTCGCCTGTATTTTATCTCGCCTGTATTTTCTAAGTATTCTGTGTGTAAGAACCAAGCTCGTATGATCCCTGTGCTATTAGCTACTTAACCTGTATGAATTACATTCCCCCTTTTGTATGCTCAACATTCATTCTTACAAATTCTGTCCGTGCCATTTGCATGCGGCAAAATCCAGGACTGACATGCATAAGGTGTGATACAGTCATAAGTCATAACCAAACCCAGATTATAGAGAAGGATACAGTCATAAACCAGATTATAGTTTGACAAAGGTAATACATAGCAGTTCGTAATTGCTCACATAATGTACTTATGAAATAACATGTTTTCACAAACACAACAATCATGCACTAATAGTCTACATCCCAGCCTGTTGGAGAAGGCAACCGATCCCAGGATACCTTCGGTCGCTTGCCCCGGTTTGTAGATTCATCTACGATCTGGCATCTGGGACAAACAACCTGCCTTGGTGGTGGTTCAATGATGCGATGCCTGGAACGGGATTTTACAATCTGGCAGTACAACTCGTGGCTCACATACCCGTCAATTGCAGCGTACTTCAGATTAGGTTCAGAAGGTGGCTTATCCTCCCAGTAATCGTGCCCTAAACTCCTCCACGAACATCTCAGCAATCTTTCCATCATGTCAGCGTAGCACGGGTCTATGAGTTCGGAGGCAGGAGAGGCCATCCCGGTCTTGCCGCCCTTCATCCCTGGGATCCAGTAAATTTCCTGGATGTCCACTCTGCACTCCTTTGGGATTCTAATGTTGACAGTCGGGCTTTCAAGCAGTTTACTATCATTCGTGATGTCAACACTGGTAAATGTTATGTGCTGGTTCATGAGAAAGTCATGAAATAGATCCCTAATGCTTTCGCCCCACCTGCATGAAAATGAATTCAGACAAATAATATAGCAATAACTTTTGCGAATAGACGGTTCAGGAACAAAAAGACAGCAAAGTCTACCAGATCCTGTCAGCCCCCTTCTCGCAAAAAGGCTGGTATACGAGGACGTGCCCCTTCATGGAGAGTTGCACCACGGCGGTCCTACGGCAATCGTGGCTGTACTCGAGGTCGAGACCTACGAACCTGTTTCCTTCGAACTGCAGCCAACTCGTGAAATTATTCAGAGTGTTCCTCACCATCCGAGGGTCGGTGGTGTAGACGACATCGATCTTCTTCCCGCCATGTACTTCGATGTCGAAGTGCGCAGTTTCTTGCCTGCCGTTGTTTCGGACGTCCGGAGCGTCCATGACTACAGGCAAGAGGGAAAGGATACGGAGGAAGAGGGTGATGCGATGGTGGAGGAAATGGATGAGGCCGTGGAGGAGAAAGACGATGAGGCCGTGGAGGACGAAATGATAAGGAGAAGTGAAAGATTGGAACTGCCCTTACCAATATCTAGAATGGTGCACGATCGTTCGTAGTAGGGTGAAGGTGGCGAAAAACGGCGGTTTTACACGTCGATGCTAGCACTTCCTAAAATTTGTTCTGCGCCACTTGCATGTGGTGGAATGAATTCAAACGTAGGCACGTTTACGCGTGCCGACCTTCACTCACTGACAGGTGGGCTGCACATTTCCCTATTACAATTTATTTTTTCACCTCCTCTAGACGGTTCCGGTGCTTGCCCTTAATAATTACGCCCCCTTCTTTTCTTCCATGCGGACGAGAACCGGCGGCGGTGGCGGTTCCTTGCACATTCGCTCCCCACTGGAACAACTGCCCCCATCCCTAATTCCACCCCCTCTCGTCCGCCTCCTTATCACAACACCTCCATTAGTCTACCGGATTCCAGACTCCATTTGCCGCTATGAGTAGAGCTTGGGGTAGCAGCAGGCTGAAGCGAAAGGCATGCGACGACGACACGGATGGCCAGGGAGACCGCTACCATGAGGATTGGGGATGGCCAAACCTCAGCGCCGCGAACGTGCACAGGATCGCCTCGGAGTTGGACATCATCTCAGCCGGCCGCCTTGCTCGCTGCATCCCTGGCTACCGCGTGACGATGTGGAACATGGACGAACAACCGTTCGGCACGCCAGGCCTTCTTTACCCCGATAACAGCAAATGGCCGCAATCGCGATGGCCACATAAGTTCCAAGATTCAGCTTATTCGCTCACCATATCGTTGATTCATATGTGCTAAAATATCATCGGAAACCTATGTTCCTTTCATCGAATGTGTTGTGTGCACGAGCGGTTTGAAAAAATAGAACCATTTAAGAATATTCTGCAGCCAAGCTCTCCGCTCAGCACTGATATTCTGGTATTTTCGTAGTGACACAGTCTTACTTTAGGTGATAGACGAGTTGTCAATTTCGATTTTGCAATGGAATGCCTGCTAGGTGATATTCTGTTTCCTAAAAGAAAAACAAACAGATTAGACGATTTAAGGCTGTTATGCCCCGAGATGTTTAATTATGATCATCGTCAGGAGTTTGTTCTGGGGGCTTCTCTCCTACTCCATATATTGAGTATCTTCATAGTGACACAGGCACAATTTAGGCGATATCTGAGGAGACACTCGTATTTAGGCGATATTTTGTGTACTTTAATCTAAAGGTCCAGTTGTCAAATTGTATTTGCAATGGAATCCATGCTAGGTGATTGTACCAACTGACAACAAACTCTGCAGAATGTTCATACAAAACTGATGCTGCTGGATAAGTGGTCGGAATCAGTAGTGGTGAATATCAAGGAAGAAGAAGAGACGTAAATGAGAGATGATCAGAACTGGGTGGGTGGCAACGGCGAGTGGCTAGTCCCTTTATCCCAGGATGGGAGTACTTGGACTCCAAAAAATTTCTACAGATTGAAGAGACTTGTAGTGTTATCTTTGAAGGGTGTCGGCATTACTGCATTCAACAGCGGGTGGCCGCCGCACATTTCCGAATTCGCTTATAGGTTCAACATGGCAGAACTTGAGCTCATGAAGGTACAGCTCCCACATAGACCGCGGGAGGGGGCGTGGAAGAACTGGGAGTGCGACCTCTTAGCGGTGTTCGACAAGGCAATCGCATTCATTAGATGCCCAGAAGACAAGGAATGGACAGTCTTGCGCGACGACTTCCTGTAGCCGGAGAAGTATGTCGACGCCGTCTTCACCTACGGCTACTCTTCGTACAGACCGCAATGCATTTATGCGGTCACTAAACCTAGCGGCGACGTGCGTGTTTGGGAGCCATCCATTTGGGGTGAGTCATGGTGTCATATAGCATGTAAAATCCCATTCAAAATTCTGCTTACTGACTGTTAGTAACACGCAGGTACCCATGTAGCCCCGCGCATAATTCCAGCTCCGGTCATCGAAGATGCAGTAGCAGATGCTGAACTTGGGACACGACGCTGGTTCCTGGCACCTCTCGGAGACAACACGGAACAACATGATGAACTCTTATGGATTCATATCAGGGGAGCACTAAACAACGTTGGTGATACAATAGAACATATGGGGACACAACTTTCTTCATACCCATCACTGTGGTGTCACGTTTTCTCGAGGTCCGCATGCCCATCCGAAGACCCAGTAGAGCAAGTCTGGAGCAGAGTCAACAATCTGAAGGGACAATCTGTGTTTCTTGGGATCAACTAACATTTCTTTGTCGGAGCCCCTGATGCTGCTGCTGGTGGTGGTGGTGTTGGTGGTGATGGAGCTGACGAAGAACTAGCTGCTCCTGCTGCTGCTGGTGAAGCTGACGAAATACTTGCTAATGCTACTGCTGGTGAAGCTGACGAAATACCTGTTGAGGGTGCTGCCGGAGTCCAGGAAGAACATGCTGGTGTTGTTGCTGAGGTGCCAGCACTTCTAGTGTTGATAGCAGACTGTGTGTTTGCTGCACACTCACGCGCGTATCATGTTGACACTCCAGATCCGACCTTGAGCCGAATCCACGTCGGGGGGAGGGGCCTACAATTGGCTCATCAGTGGGTCGTAGTATTTGAAGGAGAATGAAAGACGGCCAAACACAACATTCTGGTTCGTTCTGACGATACCACCAGCTGTAGGGACCTAGTGCTCATACTGGCAGATTCGATGAACCATTTGTCTTTATCTTTATCATTAGTTACGCTTATGTGTGTAAAGACTAAGCTGTGCTTATTTGTGTAAGACTAAGTTAGGCCTAACTGCGTAATATTCAGTGAAGCCCAGCTTTTCTTTCCACGCCCATAACAACAGAATTGTAGCATAGAACATACAAATGTAATGTGCATACCACGCATTTTTGCTCAGGATAACAACCACTTCAAGCAAATGATACATCGTGTACGCATTTGAACGCATCACTAGAATGTGCCACCTATTGATGATTGATGACATTGATCTAGCTTTTCTGCGCTTATTTGCATTGAATTGCTCATTGATTTGTTCACATATTTTTTGGCAATGGCTGATGAACTCCACTCTCTTGGTAACTTGCTTTGTCAGCGAGCACTTGTTGATGCAATGCAAAGTACAGAACATGGTCGTCATCGTCATTCCATTTAGGTTCTGTATGTTTCGTCATCACGGAGCTACTAATTTCAAATGAAAATCTAGTAAACAATATATGTATACATTGTTAGAGTATGCTACGGCCACGGTATGTACATGTTTTTCTACAATCACAAGAAGAAAACTTGATGCATTTTCACCTTGTTAGTGTTGTGCCGAACTGGGTGGATGTGACTTTGGGGTTCGGAGAGGAAGGTGTCGTGGCTGGAGCGTGTGCAACCAAGGCGACGACAAGCTCGGATTCTGGAGGAGACCAACAGGACCGAGCATGGTCGGCATGGGTACAGATCTCACCCGGGAATGAATTCCTGTCCCCGCGCTGTGCCAATGGTGCGGTCATGGTAAGGGTGATCTCCGATTCAGGATGGGGAGAAGAACGGGCCGAGCAGGTTTGTCCAAGTCCTACCTCCGCGTCATGGCCGCGACCACAGATTGCTGTCCCGGAGGAAGAAGCAGACGCGTAAAGGATGCATGCGCCAATGCTACAAGCCTAGATGGCAGCAGCGACGGCAGCGACATAACGGCGAAAGATGACAGAGGGGACCCAACTTGACAGCCGTTAGCTTGATTTTTTGTATTGAAACGTAAAGTTGAATTCGGGACGAAAAGGACCCTCTGAGTATTTGGCATGCAAACTATAGTCATCAGGGATGATATTAGGGAACTCGGGTACTGTGTTGCCTGGCCACCCCAACTTTCGGGCTGCAAAATGATATTCTCCCATATGTGGTATGTGAAAAGAACACACATACAATGACTCCAGTTGTTGTTAGTAAAAATAACACAAATTCAATGACACTGGTGGATCCATATGTGGTATGTGAAAAGAACACACATGCAATGACTCCAGTTGTTGTTAGTAAAAATAATACACATGCAATGACACTGGTGGATGCATCTGTGGTCTCTGAAGAGAACACACATTTCAATGACACTAGTGGATCCATATGTGGTATGTGAAAAGAACACACATGCAATGACTCCAGTTGCTGTTGGTAAAAAGAACACACATGCAATGGCACTGGTGGATCCATGTGTGGTCTTTTAAGAGAACACACATTTCAATGGCACTGGTGGATCCATATGTGGTATGTGAAAAGAACACACATGCAATGACTCCAGTTGTTGTTAGTAAAAAGAACACACATGCAATGACACTGGTGGATCCATGTGTGGTCTCTAAAGTGAACACACATTTCAATAACACTGGTGGTTGTTAGTAAAAAGAACACACATGCAAAGGCTCCAGTTTTTGTTAGTAAAAAGAACACACATGCAATGACACTGGTGGATCCGTGTGTGGTCTCTGAAGAGAACACACATTTCAATGACTCTAGTTGTGGTTAATGAGAAGAACACACATTTCAATGACACTGGTGGATCCATATGTGGTATGTGAAAAGAATAGTCATGAAATGACTCCAGTTGTTGTTAGTAGAAAGAACACACATGCAATGACACCGGTGGATCCATGTGTGGTCTCTAAAGAGAACACACATGCAATGACACTGGTGGATCCATATGTGGTATGTGAAAAGAACTCACATGCAATGTGTCGTTGTGTTGGGAACGGCAGTACCTAAGGAGGTTAGATAGAGGTGCGGGGACTAGCAGGGAAGCTATCGACGGCGTCCGCAGGCGAGATTGGATACAAGCAAGCGTAGCCGACACAGAAGTACCTGTGTTCGAGCACTCGTGATGAGGTAAAGCTCCTACTCCTGTCGGATCTGACTATGTGGGATATACGAACTACAAGTGCTCCTCGAGCTGTATTCTCTAGCTACTGTCTTAAATGCACTGAGACCAACCCTTACTACTGAGGCCTTGCCTCTCCTTATATAGGCAGAGAGGCAACGGTCTCACTAGCCAATCCGACTGGCGGGCCCAACAGGCGGGTCCCAGCCGACTGGTCATCTACAGTGTCGGGTACGGTGTGTCCCATCGGAGTATGAGCGGTATGGCTGTCGTAGGCATAGTGGACGCTGTGCGAACCTGTCGTCAGCATCGGGCCACTATTCCTGTGTCATGCTCGCAAAGTCTTCGGTATAGTCGAGCAGTTGCCGGTCTTGTCATCGTACAGGGCGTACCGTGCACTGATACACACGTCGTCATGTCCTCCTTGATTGGTTCCGGCTACGCCGCCGTAGCCGGCTGCTTCTTGCCGATCCGGCTACCATGCGGTAGTCGACCTGACTTGCCTTGTCCGGCTGCATCTGGTCAGCCGTACGCGATCCGACTGCCTAGTTTATTGTCCGGTTGGGGTATCTCGGGATCATCCCCTCGACACTAGCCCCGAGCGCGTGTGGATTCCGCCCTTAGGCGAAATGTGCGCGCGCTCCCTCTTGGTTTTGAATTTGTGTCCGGCTACGCCTGGCGGTTGCGCTACCCGTGACGTTAGGGCTGACACCGGCCACGCACGCACGCGCCATCATTGCACTGCAGCGGGCAGCATAACGTCCCGTCACACGTCGCCTCGGGAAACTGCTACCTGGCGCTTCGGTTCTCGCCCCCAGATCTTCTGCGCATCCCGCGTCGGCACACGGGATCTGGGCGGCGGTTGGAGTGAAGGTCGCCTAGATGCATGCCACATGGCGCCGTGGATGGTTGCTCTTTCGGTCCTTTAAAGGGACGCCGCGAGGGGAGCAGTTCCCTTCCTTCGCTCCCCCGCTCTAGTTTTCTTCTTCCCTTCCACGCTCCTGCCCTCTACGCCCTTCCTCTGCTGCCACTATAGCCCGCTGTGCTGCTCGTTCGTCGTCGTTGGCGGTACGGGCCACCACCACTCCTCCGCCGCCGCGCCTCCTTGTCAACCGGAGATGGCAGCCGAACACGGAGGCTAGTGTGGCTCCTCCGTCACGGAGGACCACATCCAGAAGTACCGTGCTACCCGCATCCTTCCGCTAGAGGAGGACGTGGCAGTGCGGCTGGCGCCGGCGGGAGAGGTGTCGCAGCACCTGACGGAGTGAAAGCGGGTCATCTTCCTCTCGCATCTAGTGCGCGGGTTCGTGTTGCCGGTGCACCCGTTCTTCCTCACATTCTTGGCCTTCTTCGACCTCCATCTCCACCATGTCGGCGCCAACACAATCGGAACGCTGGTACACTTCATGGCTTTCTGTGAGAGCTATCTCGGGATCCAGCCGGATCTCGAGCTCTTCTGCCGGCTCTTCCGAGTCCGGCCGAAGGTGCAGTTCACGAAGGGGCCACTAGTCGTCTGCGGTGGCGCCTCCATCTACTCCCGCGCGCAGACCGGCTACCCGAGGTTCCTGCTGCACGATACGGTACGACTGTGGCAGCAGTCGTACTTCTACGTCAAGAATGTCACCAATGTCGACCGGATCAACCTTCCGGATTCCAGGATGTCGAGTCCAGCCGGCAACACTGGGAGCTGAAGATTTACGGCGACAAGGCGGAGTCGGACAAGATGCTGCAGCGCATGTGCTCCCTACACCGCCGCTAACCGGCTCGACATCACCTCACCGATGTCCCGGCTGATGATGTTGTTGCAGCAGCGAGCGCACAAAATGTGCTTCTACTCCGGCTGGCTGGACCCGACCCGGCTGTCGCGCCGTGATCCCCGCTACCACAACCTAAAGGAGTAGGTGTGGACGATCACGAAGGAGCGGCTGCCGGAGAGCTGGACCTTCAGCCTGGCACCCTACAACCGAGACAACCGAGCGCCCCGGGTAGGTCCTTTTAGCCAGAGCTTTCTTTCGTATTTCTTGCCTTTCTTTCTTGCTTTATCCGGCTAACTTCTTGTATTCGGCAGATCTTCCCTTGCATCCTTCGCGAGGAGGGTGAAGCCCCCCTCGAGGCGTTTATGCCTGACATGCCCAAGCCGCATGCTCGGCGGTCTGGCGAGGAGTCGGACGGGGATGGTGATGCCTTCCCTAGCCGGAACGATGAACCGGCTGCCGACCCCCACGCAGAGGTTGATGAGGAGGAGGAGGCCGACCTCAAGAGGAGCCGGACCAGTGCCCTTCCGCCGAGTCACCTGGGCCGGAAGAAGGGGCCGCCTCCGGTTGTGCAGGGGTACGTCCTTCCTCCTCTTCTTTCACTATCTTCTGCTTGTTTCTTTTTCTGCCTTTCTGCCCTTGGCTTATTTGCTTTTCTTTCCTTCTTCTCATCTTCTGCCTTCTTAGCACGCTGGTCTCCTTTGGAGCCGCGAGCCTGGCACGAGCGCTGATCGGGTCGCCACCCCGTGCGTTCACCACGCCCGCCAGTTCCCTCCTTCTCCATGGCGCCTCGCCGCCACCTCGAGCTGAACCGGCTGCCTCAGCCAGAGCAGAGGGTCCGCAGCCGGACATGGTGGCCCAGCCGGAAGCGGAAGGTTCTCAGTCAGGTGGTTCTTCCGCAGGTGCGCGGGGAGCCGCAGCCGGCAAGGAGCTCATGGTTGTCGGTGACGACAACTCTGACAATGAGCCGGGAGAAGAGTGGAGGACAGCGGTGGTTGCCGCGAAGGAGTCCTTGGCCATCAACGATGTGGATGACGACGCCTCGCTGACGGACCTCGCCGCCACCCTTGAACTGGCGGTGAAGGAAATCCGGCTGCTGGAGGCCGCAGCCGGCGGGAACCGGTCCTTGGAGCAGAAGCTTGCTGCTGCCAACAGGACCTCCCAGAGTAAGTTTGCTTCATTCGGCTTGCCCTTTTTTTTGCTGATAGCCGGTTTTGTCGCAGCCATCCTCGTGTGTGCTCAGCGCGAGATCGATCTCTTGAAGAAAGCAAACGACCGGCTGAGCAAGTCCAACTCCACTCTTTGGCTGCAGAACAAGGATTGGCACGCGAAGGTAGATGGCCTGGAGGCCACTGTTAAGGAGCGCGATGCCTCGCTCGCCAGCAGGATCGAGGCCTTCAACCTTCTCGAGGCCCAGAACAAGGACCGAGAGAAGGAGATCAAGCGGCTGGCGACAAAGAAGAAGGCTCTGGTGGAGGAGCTGATGTAGGTTGGCCACACGGCTAAGGGTAAGTTCCTATTTTCCGCCTCCCTTTCTTTTCGGATCCGGTAGCCGGATCTGACTCTTTTTTTCTGACAGCGTTTTATCCCAGATAGACTGGCGCATAACCGCTGCAGGAGAATCGCCAGCATACCGACGGCCCAGGAGCTCATCGTCCCTCTTGGCAAGGAAGCTGCCAAGCTTCGTCAAGCGGCACGGGACATCTTCTCCTTCCTGTGGCTGGATGCTCCGGTTCTAGAGACAATGATGCAGCTGGCTGTGAAGGTTGGGGAGGTGCCGGCTGTGGTGGACCGGCTGCGGGACTTGGCGGCGCGAGCCGGAGCGGAGATGGCTCTGGCCCTCATGCTCTCCTGCTACAAGGACGCCCGTGTCGAGAAGATCGACAGAGGCTTCCGTGCTGGTGCTGACCTTGCCGCCATCCGCCGGGCCCATCCAGAGCTCCGAGGCTCCGCCATCAAGATCGTCGACTACGTGGACCCCGACGAGGTGCTCACCGACTCGGAGTCCGTCGGTACTCTGGATGTGGAAACCCCGACGCAGCCGGCTACGGGTGCCGGAACTGGATCAAGCGCCGTGCCTCCTCCTCCACCTGAAGCTTCCGCCAGTCAAGATGCTCCGCATGGCAAGGGTCCTGTTGTCTAGTCGCTTCCCCGGGATGCCGGGTGTATTTGTCTTGTTCCATCTTACTTTGATACTTGTCTGTCTGTACCGGCTGTCTCTGGCGCCGGGTAAACTTATGGGAGCTTCGCCTCCTTTTTCCTTTGTTTGTTAATTTTGAACTAACTTGACTTTCCTTCAACTTGTGCGTTTTGCATTTTCTTTCAACAGTTCACCGATTGACTTTATCCGGCTTACTTCGTCCGGCTACACGCCTTTAGCCGGAAGAACTGCACCTCCAGTGGGGGCGTGCTAGCGCACCCACTGGGTGTAGCCCCTGAGATTCATAGTAGCTGGTGTAGCCAGGTGCTTCGAATCTTCCTTCTTTTCCCCAGATCTTCTAACTTCATCCGACTAGACTCGTCTTAGTCGGCTGCTTTCGCTGGCTGAACGCCTTTAGCCGGGGGAACTAACATTCTAGTGGGGGCGCGCGAGCGCACCCACTGGGTGTAGGCCCCGAGATTCGGAGTAGCTAGCGTAGCCAGGTGCTTCTAATCTTCTTTGTCTTCTCTTGCTCCTGCCCTTGCCCTCACCTGGGCTCCGAACGGCCGGCTAAACGCCTTTAGCCGGTCGGGAACTACAAGATTCCACTGGGGGCGCACGAGCGCACCCAGTGGGTGTAGCCCCTGAGATTCGGAGTGCTTGATGTAGGAAAGGACTTCGAGTCTTCTTCTCTTTTCTTCCTAAATTCTGACTCAAGGTAGTCGTACAGGAATGTACATACACATACATTCTCACATGTTAATAGGTTAGTCTGCCAAATTATAGCCGGAAAACAGATTTGTTTTTTTGAAAACTAGCTTGCGCCTTTCTGGACACTTGGTCGCTTTCCCGTGTACTCTGCTGTTTTCACTGCGTCCTTGCCAGGCAGCCGGGTTGCGGTCTGTGGCCTGAATCGAAGGGAGCTGACAGTACATCGCGCATGGTACTAATGGCTTCGTAACCGGATTGTCTTAAGCTAGTTGCAAGGCCAGGATGCCCTATCTGTCATGTCTCCTCCCCGTCTTTCGTGTGGGATGCCTCGGGCTTTTGCTCTTGCTAGTCGGACAGCCGGGTTGCGGTCTGTAGCTGAGACAAAGAGTGGGCCTCTAACATCGTCGCATACTACTCAGCCGGTTTGTTAACTTAGCAGGCTAGGCCAGCCGGCAAGCCCCTGGGTAGGGGTTGCCGGAGCCAGAAAACCATAACCGGAAAATAGGTACAAACACATTTCTAGCAAGGAGCCCCCGAGCATCTCGCAGGGGTCCGCATTTTCATTCATAGGGTTTGCGGGATACATACATTGTCTGGCGACTAGGTGTAAAATGGGCGCAGCAAGGCCGCGTTCCAGGGACGCTCGGTTTCCTCGTCTGATTTGTCCATCTTGTTTTTGCGGCTGCTGCGCGTCGATGAGGTAGTAGGAGTCATTGGGCAGCGCCCGACTGATGATGAAGGGGCCTTCCCAAGGTGGCGATAGCTTGTGCATGCCCTTCGTGTCTTGCACCAGTCAGAGAACTAGGTCGCCCTCGCGGAACGCGACTGGGCGGATCCTGCCTGAATGGTAGCGGCGTAGCCGTTGCTGCTATAGGGACGACCTGGACAAGGCCAGCTCGCGGGCCTCCTCCAGGAGGTCCACACCATCCTCCCGCGCCTCCTGGTTGGCCTTCTCGGCGTATAGGAGCTTGCGCGGGGAGTCGAACTCGATATCCGCGGAGAGGACGGCTTCCGATCCATAGACCAGGAAGAACAGGGTGTAGCCGGTTGATCTATTCGGCGTGGTGCGGAGGCTCCATAGCACTGCCGGAAGCTCTTCGATCCAACATCCGGGTGACCGCTCCAATGACTCGATGAGGCGTGGCTTGATGCCGGCTAGCACCAAGCCGTTTGCTCTTTCGACTTGCCCGGTAGACTGTCGGTGTGCGACGGAGGCAAGGTCCAGCCGGATGCCCTTGTTGCTACAGAATCGGGCGAAGGGCCCCTTGGCGAAGTTCGTGTCGTTGTTGGTGATCATCCTATTGGGGTAGCCGAACCGATTCATGATGTCGGTGAAGAAGGTGACGACTGTCGCCCCGTCTAGCTTCCGGATAGGCTTGGCCTCGAACCACTTCGTGAATTTGTCCACCGCCACCAGCAGATGGGTCATGCCCGCGCGTGCTCGCTTGAAGGGACCGACCATGTCGAGGCCTCAAACCGCGAATGTCCAGGTAATCGGTATGGTATTGAGTACCGAAGTCGGCATGTGCCTGAGCTGGCACCCATTACCTGTAGCGGACCAGCTGCTCAGCGTCCTTGAGGGCGGTGGGCCAATAAAAGCTATGGCAAAACGCCTTGGCGACTATCGCCCTTGACGAAGCGCGGTGCCCGCACTCGCCCTGGTGGATGTCCTTTAGTAGCTGGTAGCCCGTGTCCACATCGACACACCTTTGGAAAATGTCGGATACGCTGCGCTTGTACAGTTCGCCATTGATGATGGTGTACGTGTGCGTGCGGCGCCGGATTTGCCTGGCTTCCACCTCGTCATCCGGGAGTTCCCCGTTGGCGATGTAGTTCATGAAGGGCTGCGCCCAGGATGGCACTTCCCGAATGGCGAGGATGCTCCCGCTCTCCGGTTGATGGTTGTCGGGGGGTCGTTCGGGTGACGTACCCGGGACGGCTGCCCTCGAGCTGCTTGACGAGCCGGCAGCTCCCGGGTCTTGCGAACCGGAGGGCACTGCCTTGTCGGAGTTGGTGCAGGTCTTCTTCTTTGGAGGTTCTGCCTGCTCCGCTACATTCGTCACCGGGCGCTCCCGGATGATGGAGTCTCGACTCGGTGACGGGTTGATGGAGGGTTTGCGAGATGCTCAAGGAGACCCTGGGATCAGCTGGTGGATCCGATTCGAGCGAGCGAATAGGCTGCCTCGTTGTTGGCGCGGGGGACGTGATGGAATTCGCATCCGTCGAAGGAGGCGCGAAGCTTCTGGATATGGAACCAGTAGAGGGCCATGTTTGCATCCCTGGCGTCCCATTCTCCGGACACTTGCTGCACCACCAGATCCAAATCGCCGAAGCAAAGGATCCGGTTGACACTGATCTCCTTGGCCAGCCGGAGTCCATGCGCCAGTACCTCGTATTCGGCTACGTTGTTGGAGGCCTTGAAGTGGATCTGTAGCACGTACTCCAGCTGGTATCCCTTGGGCGAGGTGAGCACGATACCGGCTCCCAAGCCCCCGAGCATCTTCAACCCGCCGAAGTGCATCTTCTAGTGGTTCGAATCCGGAACCGGTGGAAGATACTGGGTCTTGGCCCAGTCGACGAGGAAGTCCGCCAACGCTTGTGACTTGATCGTGAGCTGGGGCTCTGTAACATCCCAAAACTTTAATCCAAGCTCATCAAGATCAAATCATCCAAAAATAGGGTTAACAATTTTTTTTCCAAATTTAAAATAAAAGCATTCATATATGTGTGCATTTAAAATAGGAGTTGTTTGAATTGCCATGATTGATTGATCGAATGCTTGTAAAATGTTTCTTAGGTGATTTAAACGTCATCTACATCATTCCCAAACTTTTCTTAAAGAAAATCAAATCAAAAAGAATTAAAATGAAGGAATGGTCATTTTGGCAAATTTAACTCTCATGCCTACTTTGGCTATTCCTAGTACTCAATTATCAACAGAAACAATTCTTGATCTTTGCACCCCTTGCTAGTACACATAATGAGGTACCAAGGCCCACCTTTTGATCTGCTAAAAACATTCTGTTAGCTATTTTAAATGATAGTTTCAAATTGAATCTAATGCATATGCATAGATCACCCCTATTTGAAAAACCATCTTTTTGAGCTCCATTTTCAGAACCCTTGCAACCAGAGACTACCTATCACTAGTGGAGATCACTCAAAAATTTTGAACTCAAAATTCAAAACTTTTTCTCTTGCGGCAATTTCATCAAACACTTGGCATGCTTAATCTCACCTCTAATCCTAGCTCACTATTCTGCATAGGGTTTTGCCCCCATTTGATCTCCATTTAACCTCTCTGTCCCCTCTTGGTCGAACCATGCCCTTAGCACCCCTGTCCCTTGTCCCTAACCCCCTGTTGCCATGCCGAGCACCAACTCGCCGCCAAACTTGCCCTCACCCTAGCAGACCACCCCTTCCTCGCCATGTCTAGGAGGTAGCCAACACCTCACCGCCTCTCTCCGTCCCTTGCCCGAGCCAAGTGTCATGTGGACCACCGAGGAGAGCCGCCAGCCCATGCCACCGCACCATGCCGATGTCACCGCAGAGCATGCTCTCTCCCTGCAGGCACAAGCCGCCGAGCAGCCTGGCCCGCCTCCGCCTCGACCTGGAGAACACCCCAGACATCCCTGTTCGCCGCCCAAAGCCTCACAGCCACCGCTCGTCGTGGACACTGCCGCTTTGGCCGCGCAGAGCGCCACCTCGCCCAGACCACATGGCACCGCCCCTATGGCCGCATTCACTTCCTAGAGCACCGCCAGGAGACCGCCTGTCGATCGCCATCCCCCGCCATGCCGCTAGCTCGCCGTAGCCATGTCGCCACCGTCAACCGCCCATCTCGGTCGGTCTCACCGTCGGGCCTATAAAAGGAGCCCTCCCCAGCCATTCTTCTCCACACCATTCCACTCCCCTCACCTCTCTGAACCTCACCCACCTCTCGCCGGAGAAAGTGGAGCAGCAGCCGAATTGAGCCGAGCCGCCCCTGGAGGAGAAGGGTGCCTTGATTTCGACCACCCCAAGCTCCATGACCACGCCTCGCCTCGCTGCCTTCCACTTTGTTTGCCTCGCCGACCCCTGCTGGAGCCCTGGCACGCCCTAGTAGACCCCCACCGAGCCGCTTAGGGTTCGAGCCGGCGACAATTGCTTCGCTGACGCACCCTCACCATCGATCTCGCTTAATCCTACTACCCACGCGTGTACTGCTTCATGTTTTATGTCACCGACAAGCGGGACTCGTCACCGAGCCTCTGCGTTGAGCGCCACCGGTCAGCCCATTTCTTTTCCCGCGCTAGCCCATAGTTTCAAATCTGGTTTTTCCTTTTTAGTTAAATCTAGTTTCTGTCCACTAGTTTGAAAATCAATTTAGAGAGTTTTAGAAATCCAAATTGCATGAAACCAATTTTGTCTGAAAGGTATTAAAATGATATATCCAAGCCCGTTGGATTTAATTCAATTAGAGTTATAGATCTCTCCTAATAAAAATAAGAAGACAGAAGCTTTTGCAACTTGAAACATTTTTATAAAATCAACCAAGTTAGCTTTTGAGTTGATTCCAACTCTCAAAAATCACATTTCATCATATCTATCCAAATATGTAATAATATTAAGGTTTACATGCAGTGACTTTGGACTAGTACCAAAATAATGCTATATAGGCATTTCTAGTCACTTTAAATCATTAAATAATGAACTTAAACCAAAGTAATATTGATCCAACCCTTAAATCTCATTCCCACATGTTAGAATATGTGGTGAGGACATGTGTCCACATGATCCCATATTTTGGTGGTGAATATTAAATTTTAGTTAATATTTCAATGAGTAGAAATTACTTTTCTAAAATAAAAAGGGTGAAACTATTGAATTAAACTTGTGATGCTTGTGATGATAATAGATCATCAACTGTGTGTTTTAGAATGCTACCTAGCCTAGTTAAGTTTTGTTTGGTGATTGTCTACTCCCTATGTATTTATAAACGCTAGTACCGACCAAGCTTTCGAGGAGGAGGAGTTCTACCAAGAAGAAGAAGAAGAAAACTTCAACCACTGCACCAACCAAGGCAAGCTATTAGTGGCAAGCTAACCCTTGCAAAACATACTTTAGCAAGCTATCATTAGCAATCTAGAATAAAACTAGATGGTTTAGCAAAGATGCCTTAAGCATGCTTTGATCACACCCCTTTAAATATTAGTACCCCATGTCTTATTGACAAGT
Organism: Avena insularis; assembly: GCA_023614405.1. Classification (NCBI taxonomy): domain Eukaryota; kingdom Viridiplantae; phylum Streptophyta; class Magnoliopsida; order Poales; family Poaceae; genus Avena; species Avena insularis. Next base: position 223,227,006 of record CM042684.1, on the reverse strand, counting down.
TTTACCTCCCTTAGTTTACACAAAGTTCTTTACCTAATTTTGAAGGTAGCATAAAGAGTATAAAACTTGACCTACTTAGAAACCTTTAGATGTCATTCTATGGCATGAGATGGATCCCATATTTCCACCTTAGTGAACACTCTTAACTTAGTATTTTAGAATAGATCAAAAACTTGAGTCACTTTAGATGGGAACACTTGGTGAAAATGAATTGTGAAAACCTTGGAATGATGAGTCATTCTATTGAGATGATTTGACATGTGTTGAGAGACACAACTGGTTTATGATGATGAAAATGATGAGGCATGAGCCTTAACCCTTTTATAAAACTGATGGTTGGATTCGGATGCGATACCATTCCAAATTTACCGTACAACCACATTACCTGAATTGGGTAAGGCTTAGCTGGAAATTTATATGCATTAGTATTAGTTCTCACGGAGAGGTTTGAGCCGAGGCTACCTCTCAATGTTGTCCACCTATGCAAAGGCCCAAGATGACTGATGGTCATGGTTGGGAGGCCATGCTCATAGGAGAGGTGCTTATACTAGGGTGTGTAAAGGAAGGTTACGTTTGATTATCTGCATACTAAGTATGATGATTCGTGGTTATCCCCATGAGATGTATCGAATCTCGTGGTGAAAGTGTACCACCTCCGCAGAGTGTCAAACTATTCGAATAGTCATTCATGTTATGGACAGTTGGAATGGCCATACTGTTTCGTTGTCGGATGTTTTCTAAATAACTTAAAATGAATGATGAACTTTGACTTGACCACAACAGGGTTGTGTTGATGATAATAGCTTCCCAACTTAAGTGATTCTAGAACTTTACTTTATCTTTCTTTGCTTCTGAACTCAGCTTAGGTTTCAAATTTAATTTGATAGTTAACTTAGATTCAGTAGTTTAACTTAGAATTATAACACTTGTTAGTAGTAGTTTGCGAGTACTTAAAGAGTACTCATGGCTTTTGTCCCTGGCTATTATCATGGCCAGACTATGAAGGAGATTATCAAGATGATGGTCAGCAGGACGGCTATGATAACTAGGACTATATGCCTTCGTCAGCATTGCCTGTGCCCCTGAAGATGGACCCCACCGCTACGCTATCGTTTATTTCCGCTGCTTGTTGTATTAAAGACTGGATCATGAGATCCCTATTTGTGTAAAACGTTATGTATGGTTTGTAATGGATGATGTACTGTGATATCCAATCCGTTATGTCTCACAAAAATGGTAATCCTGGGATTGCGAGGTATGGCATAACGGGCATCTAGGATTAAAAATCCGGGTGTTGACAGGCTTGTACTGGATGGAGTAGGCGGCAAGCTCGATGGCCCACTTGGCGACTCGGCCGGTGGCGTCCTTGTTACCGATGATCTCCGAAAGGGGTGCGGTGCACACGACCTTAATCGGATGCTCCTGGAAGTAGTGCTTGAGCTTCTTGCATGCCAGGTACATGCCGAAGCACATCTTCTGGTAGTGGGGGTAGTTCTGCTTGGAGAGGGAGAGAACCTCACTGAGGTAGTAGACGGGCCTCTGAACTGGCTAAGCCTTGCCTTCCTCGGGGCGCTCCACCACCAGGACAATGCTGACGACCCGGCTGATGGCTGCTATATAAAGCAACATCAGCTCCTTGCTAGCCGACGTGGCTAGAACGTGGCGCTATGGACAGCATGCGCTTGAGGTCATGAAATGCGGCATCGGCTTGCGATGTCCAGGAGAACTTGTCCATCTTCTTCATCAGTTGGTACAACTGGAGTGCCTTCTCCCCCAGCCGGTTGACGAAACGGCTGAGGAAGGCCAGGCATCCGGTGAATTTTTGGACTCCAAGCAGGCTCCTGGGCGGCTACATCCTCTCGATGGCCGCGATTTTCTCCGTATTTGCCTCGATGCCTCGTTGTGATACAAGGAAAACGAGGAGCTGACCGGATGGCACTCCGAAGACGCACTTCTTCGGGTTTAGCTTCATCTGGTACTGGTGGAGGTTGCCAAATGTCTCTCCTAGATCTTCGAGGAGGGTGCGCTTCTCCTTGGTCTTGATGACCACATTGTCCACGTAAGAATGTATGTTTCGGCCTATCTGCGAGTGCAAGCACTTCTGCATGTAGCACTGATAGGTAGCGCCTGCATTTTCAGACCGAAAGGCATGGTTACGTAGCAGAAAGCCCCGTAGGGGGTGATAAACGATGGCTTAATCTGATCAGTCGGGTTTAACCGGAATAACAATCTAGAAAAGACAATAAATCACAGCCGGCCGTGCAATCGATGACTTGATCGATACGGGGCAATGCGAAGGGGTCTTTCGGGCATGCCTTGTTCAGGCTGGTGTAGTCGATACACATGCGCCAGGTCTTGTTCTTCTTCAGTACCAGGACTGGGTTTGCCAGCCAATCCGGGTGGTATACTTCCATGATGAACCCGTCTACAAGGAGCCGGGTGATCTCGTCACCTATTATCTTCCTCTTCTCCTCTGCGAACCGGCGTAGAGGTTGCTTGACCGGCTTGGCATCCGGCTGCACATGGAGTGAGTACTCGGTGAACTCCCTCGGCACACCTGGCATGTCATTGGGGGACCATGCAAAGATGTCCCGATTCTCACGGAGGAAGTCGACGAGCGCGCCTTCCTATTTGCTGTCCAAGTTGGCACCAATGGTGATGAACTTGGTCGGATCGGAGGGGTCGAGCAGGATTCTCTTCGTCTCCTTTGTTGGCTGGAAAGCTCCTTCTCCAGCCGGTTTGCTGCTAGCCGGTATGTCCTACTGGGCCATGGCCACATTGCGCAAGATCACGCGCTTCTCCTCGGCTATGATGAGAGCCTCTGCTAGTTTGGAACCGGCTGAGGCGCACTCCATCGACCGCCTAAAGCAGCCGACGATGGTGATCACGCCGTTGGGTCCCGGCATCTTCGTCTTGAGGTATGCGTAGTGGGGGACGGCCATGAACTTGGCGAGGGTGGGGCGCCCGAGGAGAGCATGATAGGAGCTCATCAGGTTTACCACCTCAAACCAGATTGGTTCACGACCGAAGTTCTCCTCGGTCCCGAAGATGACGTCCAGCTGGATTTTACCCAGCGGGGCGCAGGCTGGCCCCGGCAGTACGCCATGGAACGTTGTGGTAGTCAGGCGCAGGTCACATTCGCGAATGCCCAGCTTCTCCAGCGAGGACCGGTAGAGGAGGTTGAGGCAGCTGCCTCCATCGATGAGGAGGCGCGAGAAACGGCAGGTACGCGCATTGGATACGATGAGGGGGTCGAGCACCATGGCGTAGCCCCTGGGAGTCGGCAGCTGCTCCGGTTGGTCTGCACGGCTCCAGGTGATGGGGGTTTCCGACCAGTTCAGGTACTGGGGGACCGGAGAGACAATGGCGTTGACCTCCTTGGAGCGTCGCCTGGGGCTGTGCTTGTCGTCCAGCTCCGTCTCGAAGATGTGGTAGGCGGCGTGCGGCTGGGGGTAGCCATTGTTGTTGCCACCGTTGCCTCCATTACCATTATTGCCAGCTCCCCTAGCCAGTGGTGGTGGTCCACCAGGAGGGGGCGGGGGGAGACGAGGCTGGTTACCCTAGTCTTTTAGCTGGCGGGTCCAGCTGCAATTCCGGGTGGTATGCTTAGCCGGTTTGAAGGGACCACTGTGCCACTTGCACGGGCCGTCAAACATCTGGTCGAAGGTGAGCCGTGGCTTCTGCCTTCTTGCATCGTTAGCTGGTGCATCGGGCGCACCCTCCGTAGCATTGACCTCCCGCGCGTGGTAGTGAGGCTTTTGTTGTCCAGTTTGGCGGTCCCCATGGAACCGGCTGTCATTGCCGTGGCGCCTGGAGGATCCGGCTTCGCCAGCCGGATTGCTCGGACGGTCGCGAGCCGGCTCCGTAGGAGTCGGACGCCCGTCAGCATTTACTCGGAGGGGCTTCTTCATGGTGGCATCCGCCATGGCGTACTGGTCCGCAACTGTCATGAGCTCCTCCATGGTTTTTGGCTCGTCACACAGTAGCCGGTGGCGAAGCATGGTGCCTTCTCGGCAACCCTCGATGAAGAAAGTGATGGCATGGCTTTCCAGGATGCCCTTGCAAGTGTTGCGCAACTTCGTCCGCTTGGCGAGGTACTCGCGGTCACTCTCACGGTCACCCTGGACACACAAGGCCAGGTCGCGTGGGCGTCCCGGGCGCTTGTACGTGCCATTGAAGTTGCAGACGAACACCTTCTCGAAGTCTGGCCAGGCGTTGATGCTGTTGGGCACGAGGCTGTTGAGCCACGTCCTTGCCGACCCGGTTAGCATAAGAGGGACGTAGCGCATGACTGTGCGCTTGTTCCCATGGGTGATGCCGGCTGTCGTAGCATAGTCGGTCAGCCAATCTTCCGGCTTCATGCTGCTGTCGTACTTGGGAGTGTCCCTGGGGAGGGAGAACTTATCCGGAAACGGATCGTTCCGGATGCGGGGTCCGAAACAAACCGGGCCGGTAGAGTCTTCTTCCTTCGTGACGCGCGCTTGAGCGAGGAGCTCGATGCGGTCACGGGCATCCGGGCAATCCGGGTTGGGCGCTCTCACCCGGCCTGAGAGACGGGAACCGGCGGGTCTAGGTGCTCCGGTTGGTGGAGGGGGAAGCGGTGGGTTGCTGTTCACCGTTTGCTCCTGGCGTGGCTGGCCCTTGTTACCAGAGCTGCGACGCCTGTTGCGGGCCTTAGCCGGCTGAGGGGAAGTGTAGCATCCCATCTGTCTAACATCTGTAATGCTACATGGTCTAATAATAAAATGCTACTTTCCTACATGTAATTGTTGCATCATAATTCTATCATGCTCATGTCATCATGTCACATTGCATTTGAGCATCATATAAAACCCTTTTTCATTTGGTTCTTATCTCATATGCATTATTAACTATATTTGCCTCTTGATATATGGTAGTTGGTTCTTGATAGATTGCTAAATGCCTAAATTGAGTTGAGGGCATATCTCTTTAATTCCTTCCAACCTACTATTTTGCATGCCAACTTCCTTTGGGTATCATTCTTATTCCACCATCTAGATATGAATGTGGGCATTGCCATTATTCTTGGTATTTAAATCAAGCCCACATCAATTTTGCTATGGACCCTTTTTCTAATCACCTACACAAGGGATCATACCCAAATCCTTCTTTTTGCCAAGTGTACTTGGTCACCCCTAATATCTTGTTTTATTTGCCATCTTTTAGTTTGATCTTTGCCATGGCACACATACATGAGGTATGTTTTGTTTTCACAAAATATTCCACATGCATGCAACATTCTAGCCACATGCAATATAAAGCCCTCTTCTCCTAGTCACATAAAATAACCACACCCCTATGTGGCTTTCTCTTTTGTTTAAAATGCCTTTTGAATTCTTGCTTATTTTAAAAATGTGGTCAACACCTAATCATCTATCTAAGTGTGTTACCTAACTTGTACACACATACACACTCTAAATACCTCTCTCCTTATCTTACCTTTCTACTCAAATCTTGTTGTCTTTGTCCTTCTTTTTGGAAGAAAGCTGCGCGGTGCTGCCCAAATTTTTAAAACAGCAGCTGGTTTTTGTTTTGAATCAAACAAAGCAAACATCAGCATCAAATCTTCCTTTTTTCTCTCTGCTGAACAAAAGCAGCAGCAATCGCTGCAGCCTGGCCACAGGAGCAGCGGCCCAGCAGCAGATAGCCGCGCCGCGGCCGTCTCTTCTCCCCTTCGTCCCGGCCCAACCAGCCTCCTCTGTTTCTCTTCCCCTTGCGCCTGACGCCGTGCCGACCGCTGTCTCTCGCCAGAAACGGAAAGTAGCCACTGCAGCGAGTAGGTAGCCGCCTTCGTCTGCCGCGTCACCACCGATTCGAGTCCTTCTTATCCCCTTGTACCCTAGTCTGATCGCTCCATCCCCTCCCAGTTCGAGCCGCCTGACCGAGAGCATGTTCCCTAGGGTTGTCCTTCCTAACGGCTGAGCGCGTCTACTTTGCCGGCGTCGACCGCGCCCTTCCCCGGAACCCGCGGACGCCTTCTTGCGAACGCCCGTAGTTACCTGGCCGAACGCTCGCCAAGGTCGTCATCGTGCCCAGGGTCGTCACCGCCGTCCTCGAGTTCTTCGTCTTGTCCTGGTCGACATCTCCAACTTCGTCGGTGAGCACCTCTCCCCTTTTTCTTTTCCTTTCCCGCCTCTGCTCTTCCTCGCCGCGCGCCGCGCCACAAGCAGCAGCAGCCGCTAACCTGTGAAGCCACCTCGACGCTCGCCGCGTGCGCATAACACACGCGCAGCACGCTCGTGCAGACATGACTGCCCCTCTGAACCGGCGATGTTTCTGTCCAATGCGATCCTCCTCCGGTAGAATCCTCAACGCGGCCTCTGTTCCCGGTAGATCGGGCTACCTCTAGACGCAAACCACACCTTAAACCGATCCCTGTAGCTCGAGTTACCCTCCGATCAAGTTGAGCCATTTACCGCTGCCACTCTGTAGTTTATTTCAGTTTTCTCCCCGTCAGTTATCGCCAGTTTCCGCCCTGTGTTCAACGCGAGATTCCGGTTGCTGTAGGCCTCCATCGTCGAATCTCCAAACATGAAAGTCGTAGAGAGTGATCCCCTCTTCATCTTTTGTTTTTGTGGCATCGCCAGATTCGCCTCGGTTTCTTCACCATCTTCTCCGGAAGATCATTCCGAGCTGACCTCTTTTCCGCGAGCAAAGTTCAGATTCGTCAGTTAACTGCCGCACCTCCCGGTCCCTTTTGCCAAAACCCCCTCCGTAGGTCAGGTCTCCCACAGACCGCCCCCACCCCCCCTGCAACCTCCACGCGCCACTTGGGACGCCCGGCCAGCTGCCCGCCTGGTGGCCCCGCTCCGGTAGCAGGCCCACCTGTCTGCGAGTGCAGGTATAATCGCCTGCGTACCAAAAGTCTCAGCATCTTTTTCTAAATAAAAATTAATGCCAGAGTTTCGTTTAAATGTTTTTATATCCAGTTTTTAATAACTTTTAATTGGTAATTCCAAATTTGACAAATAATATATGTTTTTGAATCAGAAAAATGTGAGGATTTCAAATATGCCATCCAAAATAATGTTTGACTAATTTAAATTTTCGAAATTGTTTTAATTGGTAATAAATGCCTTTTTCTCAATTAATTAATAACTTTAATTCTACAACTCCAAATTTGACAAATAATATGTCTAAAACAATCAGCTCGACGAGCCCGTTCTGTTTATGCATTCCATGTTATGAATTGAAGCATGCATCATATAAATATTAAGTATACAGCAAGGTGTATGGGAGCAAAACATGACTAAAAACTTGATAAAATGCTTTGCTCTTGTACCCCACACCTCACTCATGCCATGCTATGCTATGCCATGTAAATTGTGCATCATTCATCATGGCATGCTTGGTTGCTTGTCGCATTTTATTCCTATGCTTGTGCACTTTATTTATATTGGCCCATGTTTGTTTGGTTCTTTTCGAATAGACGCCGAGCAAGGGAATTATCAGGAATTCCAGGAGTACTACCCAGATCCATCTCTCGCTTCAACTAAGCTGCCAGGCAAGCACTACCACATGCTTGCATACATATAGTACCTATTGATTCTATCTTATTCTTGCATCATGGAGTCGCGATTGCATTAAATTGAATCCGAAGTACTGCATAGCCTTTACTTTTAAACCCCACCGAGCTTGTTCCTCCATCCCATAAGCCACTACTACACGAATTGTTTGAGCCATGCGAGTCGTTGAACAGCATGTGTAGGGTATGTGAGTGTCTGATGGATAACGAGGTACCTAAACAACTTAACCTGAGTAGCAATGGGATAACTAATGAAAGAGGCACCAATGGGCAATATCTGTTATTTGGTTTTTATGTCCACTTGTGTCCCGTAGGACCCCGAGTACTTGATTCCTGTTCCTTGACTATTCGCACTATCCACATCCGGGAGGACCTGTGGACCCTCCTGAGCCAGAGCTTGATTCATTTCTATTTCTTGGGGCCACAAAGTAGTTTGGGGCTTTATTACTATCCTGTACTTATGCCATGTTTTACTTCTTTAATTACGATTGTGCTTGGAGCACCTGTATTGTTTTGGATCGTGGAATGTTTTCACAATATCGACAAGCCTAGTCACACTTTCGGGTTCCCAGTCGTTTATAGCCATTGACACAAACCTTGGGTCCGTCTCGGAGCCGGACAACTTCGTTGCGGGTAGCTTAATGGGGTGGCCCCCTGAAATATTTGATGGATCCTATGATTGCTTTGTCGTGAATGCCTCGTTGGGTTTTGATTTGGTTGTTCTGAGGTTGATTGAGTGTGTGTTGCTATTTGTGCACCCCTGCAGGGTAAATCTTTCTGAAAGCCATTTCCACGGTAATGGACGACTTGGAGCACAGTTTCTCGATCATAGACAAGTATAACTAAAGTACTGTCTTTAATTTGACTAAATATCTGACTAGTAATTAGTGCAATATTCATGGAATGATTAATAAAACTATCAACGGATGGGTTGATCGTCCACTTTCTCGTTGGTAAGCGATAAGGAGGATGGATCTGTTACTTTATACTATTATAAATGTTGTTTCTAATTAATGGACATCCGCCTATCATTGGTTAGGCGGATGGTTAGCGAGTATCTATAGACTTGTTAGTTATTATCTTTTGCTGCAATTGCGTCACCCTAGGTATATGTCCCCTTTAGAGGCATAAAGACTTGCTGAGTACCCCTAGGGCCTCACACGATAAATTGTTTGATTCAGATGAACAGGTGTATTTGCAAGATGGATACTGGGTGGAGGAGACAGATGATGTTGGCAACGATCACTCGGTGTAGAGATTTTGGGGATGGGGATCTGTGAGATCTGTGGGCGGGATGTGCTTATTTATGTGGCATCTTATGCCAATTTGCTTCTTATCCGTACTCGGATCTTGTTTCCCGCTTCCGCTTGCTACTATGTTGATTGATGCATGAGGAGCTATCCTACACTATTATCTCTATCTAGGATATTTGGATCTTGCCGTATGGCGTTGCAATATTTCTATTTCTTTTAGATGGTATGGCTCTAAGAACTGTTGTAAGGTAGCTTGCATACATACTCACTTGTGTATGAATTTGATCTCTTCTCCTGTTGCCTACGCCGCTCGCTCTTGTCCCGATGGAAGTGGTTAGGGCAGTTGACGGGCCTACACATGGGTGGCCCTAGGCCCCCGCTGTAAAATTCCTTAACCACTTTTGGTTCATCCAGGCTTGAACTTAGAGCGTAGGGTCCGAGGTTGTTACAATTGGTATCAGAGCTATTCCGCCCTTTAGGGTCTCAGCCAAAATGGTCGTTGTCGGTCTAGCAAATATTTTGGTAGCTATGTATACTAGGGAAAAACAAAACGCGAGAGTAGGACTACTTCCATTTTTCTTCTTACCCACCCACCCACCCTTTTCTAGTAAGGAAGTGTAACGTTTTCAATCCTCTTCTAAAAATTCAAACTAGGATTCACGTGTTCTAGGTTCTGTAGTACCATAGGTTGAGTGAGTGTGTGGGTAATTCTTTGTCTATCTGTTGCATCCAACTTGTTGTCGCTATCTGCCTTTTGGTTATCAACTGTTGGTACATTCCATACCGATAGGCTTTTCTAAACCGATGCGATCTATCTGATTTATTGTAAACCGACACGATCTGTCTTACTCTTTGTTATCCGACGCTATCTTGTTAGGGGTGTTTGTTTTCCCTAGCTGCTAATCTTTAGGTTCATCTTAAGAAGGAAGAGAGTCGGGATATGTGTTTTACTTATTCATGTGCGGAGTAATGCTTTGAGTGCGGGATGGAGTCGCGACCATACCACTACTTTTATCATTCGCTCTTGTATATTGAATTGGTAGAGTGCTAATCTTTATTTCGTTAAGTGGTTTTGCGCAGATAGTAGTATTTTAATGCCGAAATTTTCGGAATTTTTTTCTTTGATAGCTTTGTGTACCACACTCCTTGTTCAGTCGTGTGCGATATGCTTACTATCTTCTAGGTGCTTTGAACTTTGTTGATATTTTAATATCATCTTAGTAATTTGTATACTTTAATCTTGGTTAATTCCATTTTGGTACTATTTTGGATTATTATTATTCTCCATTATGGTACTGACTTGAGTTTTATATCAATCACAGGATGGCACCACCACGCCGCACTGAGGATGACATACCACCTGAACTGGGGGCTGCGTTGGCAAGTATTGCTAATGCCTTGGGAACAATGCAACAGAACCAGCAACACTTTGAAGAAAGTGTGAGGAGGAATGAGTTTGCCCTGGTAACTCCACCTCCCAAGCGAGGAGACATCAAGGGTTTTCTGAAGTTTAACCCGCGCCACTTTGAGGTGTCTGATCAGCCACTGGATGCTGATGATTGGCTTCGTGAGATGTCAAGGTTGCTGATGACTGCTGATGTTCCTGAACAAGAATGGGTAAAATGCGCCACTCACCTTCTGAAGGGAGACGCAGCTCTATGGTGGGAGAATTACCTGAAGGCAAACCACTCTGGTTTTCAGCCTACTTGGGAGCAGTTCGCTGGGGCTTTCAAAGAGCAATACCTGTCAAAAATTGTCATGGAGAGAATGAAGGAGGTATTTCTCAACCTCAAGTAGGGCAATGACAATGTCAACACCTATATCAGAAACTTCATGAATCTTTCTCGGTATGGTGGCGATGAGATCTCTGATGACAAGAAGAAACAAAAGAGGTTCAGGCAAGGTCTCAATGCATCTATCAAATATGCAATCACTCATGCAAGGCCGGGGTCCTTTCTAGAACTCCAACATACAGCTCTACTGGAAGAAGCTAGTAGGCAAGTGTTCGAGGAGTCCAAGAAACACGGTCATGATGCAGCAAGCTCTTCAGCTATGACAGCTCCTTCTAAGCGCCGCGTGTGGGTTCCTAATACCGCACCGCCGCTCCCGGCTCCACCAAGACCTTCAAGCTACGTGGCAAGGCCACCAAACTCCTTCAACGCTGCTCCTAGGGGCTACAACCACAACTACCCTGGAGCGCTTGGTGGAGTCCCTGGCTACGCTGCTCCACGTCCACCTGGTGCTTGTTACACTTATGGGAACACTGGGCATCAACACTGGAGTTGTCCCATGAATAACAAGGCTCTTCCTCCACCACCTCCAAGACCTGCAGCAAGTCCTTCTATGGTTCGTGCGCCTCCACCTCGGGCTCTCAACATCAACACCAAGCCTGGGTCGACTGTTGCTCTAGCCAACTGTGTCAACATCGCTCAAACTGAACATGCACCTAGAGTTGTGATGGGTACGCTTCCCGTTAACTCAGTCCCTGCATGATTTTTGTTTGATTCTGGTGCATCGCATTCATTTGTGTCTCACAAGTTTGCAAATGAGCATGACCTAACTATAGACCCTCTAGATAAAAAGTTAATGGTTCTTTCTCCCGGGGCAAGAATGCTATCTACCAAGATCAGTCATGGCAATCAAATTCTAATTGGTGGTTCTTCATTTCTGGCTTCCTTAATCATTCTCGGCAACTCTGACATTGATGTCATATTGGGCATGGATTGGTTGGCTGCAAATAAAGCTGTGATTGATTGTGCTGAACATTCAGTTTCTTTGAAAATTCCTGAAGGCCGCATAGTCTATTCTCCAAAGCAAACTCCTTCTATTCAGCTCTACTCTTTGGGTGTCCAAAACATTGATGTTATGGAAGCCTTACAAAATGTTCCTGTGGTCTGTGAGTTTCCAGATGTGTTTCCAGAAGAGTTACCAGGTATGCCTCCTTACCGAGAGGTCGAGTTTGTGATTGAGCTTGAACCGGGTACCGCTCCTATCTCCAAGCGGCCTTATAAAATGGGTCCTGCTGAGTTGGCTGAACTCAAACGTCAGCTTGATGAACAAGAGAAGTTGGGTTTCATTCAGCATAGTACTTCCTCTTGGGGCAGCCCAACAATCTTTGTGAAGAAGCGAGACCGGACTGATAGACTTTGTGTTGACTATCGGGCTCTCAATGCTAAAACCATCAAGAATAAATATCCCCTTCCGCGGATTAATGATCTCTTCGATCAGCTAGCTGGAGCTGTGGTATTCTCTAAGCTTGACTTGAGAAGTGGATATCATCAAATCAAGATTTGCAAGGAAGATGTTCCCAAAACAGCTTTCACCACCCGCTATGGCCTGTATGAGTACACGGTCATGTCTTTCGGTCTCACCAATGCACCTGCTACCTTTTCGAGGCTTATGAACTCGGTTTTCATGGAGTATCTTGATAAGTTCGTCGTGGTCTATCTGGATGACATTCTAGTCTATTCTAAGTCAAAGGAAGAACATGAAGAACACCTTTGGTGTGTCCTAAACAAGCTTCGTGAGAACCGCCTGTATGCAAAGTTCTCCATGTGTGAATTTTGGCTTCCCGAAGTCACCTATCTTGGTCACGTCATCTCTGCTAAGGGCATTGCCGTCAACCCAAAAACTGTTCGGACAATTGTTGAGTGGCTTCCACCTAAAAATGTCAAAGAAGTCCGGAGTTTCCTTGGTTTGGCTAGTTATTACCGTCGCTTCGTTTAGAACTTCTCTAAGATTGCGAAGCCTCTTACCGATCTCCTCAATAAAGGCAAGAAATACCTTTGGTCTCCTGCATGTCAAGCTAGCTTTGAAACACTCAAAGAGAAGCCCACTTCCACACCAGTCTTGATTCCTCCAGATACATCAAAGCCTTTCCAGATATTCTGTGACGCCTCCTTGCAAGGATTGGGTGCGGTCCTCATGCAAGAAAAGCAAGTCGTTGCTTATGCTTCCCGTTAGTTGAAAACTCATGAGCTCAAGTATCCAACACATGATCTTGAACTTGCAACGGTTGTCTTCGCTCTAAAAGTATGGAGGCACTACTTTCTTGGAAACCGTTGTGAGATCTTTTCTGACCACAAAAGCCTGAAGTATATCTTCACTCAACTGGACCTCAACCTTCGCCAAAGGAGATGGATTGAAACCATCAACGAGTTTGATCTTTCGATCAACTACACTCCGGGCAAAGCAAATGTGATGGCCGATGCCCTCAGTCGTAAGGCATATGTGAACAACCTCATGGTGGAAGAACAACAACCTCTCTTGTGCGAGGAATTCCGCCAACTCAACCTTGAGATTGTGCATCAAGGTTATCTTCTGAATCTTCTGGCAACCCCTCTCTTGGAAGAAAAGATTCGTGCTAGTCAGCGAGGTGATGCTTACACCAAAAACATCATCTCCAACATTCAACTGCCGAACTATGAGTCCTTCCACGTCGATAATGAAGGAGCTCTTTTCTTTGAACACCGGATGTTTGTTCCGAACTACTCGGGTTTGAGAGAGCAAGTTCTTAAGGAGGCGCATGATTCTGTTCTTTCTATCCATCCTGGCAGCACAAAGATGTACATGGATCTGAAAACACAGTATTGGTGGCCTGGGTTGAAACAATGTTGTGCCAAGTATGTCTCTGAGTGCGATGTCTGCCGTAGAGTTAAAGATGTCCATCAGAAACCTTCCGGTCTTCTATAGCCATTGAAGCCTCCTGAATGGAAATGGGAGAAAGTAGAGATGGACTTCATAACTGGTTTTCTAAGGTCGCAGAAGGGCAACAATGCAATCTTTGTTGTCATTGACAGGCTCTCAAAAGTGGTGTGAGATCCAGGCACATGGCTTAATAGGATTGATAGGATACCCATATCAACAAGTTGTAACTTCTTTTCCGGAAGCTCATTCGAAAAGAACTCTAAGGTTAAGCGTTCTTGGCCTAGAGCAATTCTAGGATGGGTGACCCACCAGAAGTGGAATCCGGTGCGCAGTGAGTGAGGAGTGAGAAAATACTAGTGTTAATCTGTGGGGCCTAGATATCCTATTGTTGCCAGAGGACACCCCCCCGAGTGGGACGGGGTGTTACAAGTGGTATCGATCCGACCTCTTGTTACACGTGTGTACGGTCGGTGGGCGGGACATGTGGAGCATGGCGTGTGGCCCATAGTGGACACGGCATGGCACATGTGTGCAGACCTTGGACGCATAGCGCGTACAAGAGGGAATGTTCCTGGGGTGTGCTTGATCGATGAGGGCATCGATCTTCTAAAGGGTGGGTGTATGTGAGATACAGGCACATGGCTTAATAGGATTGATAGGATACCCATATCAACAAGTTGTAACTTCTTTTCCGGAAGCTCATTCGAAAAGAACTCTAAGGTTAAGCGTGCTTGGCCTAGAGCAATTTTAGGATGGGTGACCGACCGGGAAGTGGGTAACCGGGTGCGCACGAGTGAGGACAAAGTGCGCAGAAAAGACTAGTGTTAATCTGTGGAGCCAGTCTAGATATCCTATTAAGCTGCCAGGAGTGACACCCCCCGGGCCCAGGAGTGGACGGGGTGTTACAAGTGGCTCACTTCTTTCCCATCAAGGAAACAATTTCTGCAATTCAGTTGGCTGAGCTCTATATCAACAGAATTGTCTCTCTGTATGGGGTTCCTCTTGATATCAGCTCAGACCGTGGAAGCATCTTCACTTCCAAGTTCTGGGGAAGTTTCCAAAATGCTTTGGGAACAAAGTTGAACTTCAGCACAGCTTACCGCCCTCAGTCGCAAGGGCAAGTTGAAAGGATCAATCAGATTCTGGAAGATATGCTCCGTGCTTGCGTCATCTCTTTCGGCATGAAATGGGAAGAATGCCTTCCTTATGCCGAATTCTCTTACAACAATAGCTTCCAGAAGAGTCTAAAGATGGCACCATTTGAGGTTCTCTATGGATGCAAATGCAGAACTCTGATTAGTTGGTCGGGTGCAGGTGAAAGAACATTGTTTGGCCCTGACATTGTAACTCAAGCGGAGGAGAAGGTTCACATCATTCTCGAAAACCTGAAGGTTGCTCAAAGTCGCCAGAAGAGCAACTATGACAGAAAGCACACGGACATGGAGTATGTCTCTAGTGATCTCGTTTACCTTCGTGTCAGTCCCATGAGAGGCACGCACCTGTTTGGTATCAAAGGGAAGCTGGCTCCTAGATACATCGGTCCTTTCAAAGTTCGTGGAAGAAGAGGAGAAGTCGCTTATGCTCTTGAGCTCCCTGAAAAACTCAAGGTCCATGATGTTTTTCATATCTCTCAACTCAAGAAGTGCTTCAAGGATCCCGGCAGGACCGTGGACCATGAGCTCATCAATCTCCAAGAAGACTTGTCTTATCAAGAACACCCCACAAAAATCCTAGAAGTCGCGGAAAGAAAGACTCGCAACAAGTCTATCAAGTTCTGCAAGGTGCAGTGGTCGCACCATTTCGTTGATGAAGCCACTTGGGAATGCGAGGATGTGCTCCGTGCCAGGTATCCTACCCTCTTCGTGTCTTCTTCTTCCTAGAATCTCGGGGCGAGATTCCTGTTTAGTGGGAGAGAGTTGTAGCATCCCATCTGTTTAACATCTGTAATGCTACATGGTCTAATAATAAAATGCTACTTTCCTACATGTAATTGTTGCATCATAATTCTATCATGCTCATGTCATCATGCCACATTGCCTTTGAGCATCATATAAAACCCTTTTTCATTTGATTCTTATCTCATATGCATTATTAACTATATTTGCCTCTTGATATATGGTAGTTGGTTCTTGATA
Organism: Avena insularis; assembly: GCA_023614405.1. Lineage (NCBI taxonomy): Eukaryota > Viridiplantae > Streptophyta > Magnoliopsida > Poales > Poaceae > Avena > Avena insularis. Next base: position 223,211,425 of record CM042684.1, on the reverse strand, counting down.
GATTGCTAAATGCCTAAATTGAGTTGAGGGCATATCTCTTTAATTCCTTCCAACCTACTATTTTGCGTGCCAACTTCCTTTGGGTATCATTCTTATTCCACCATCAAGATATGAATGTGGGCATTGCCATTATTCTTGGTATTTAAATCAAGCCCACATCAATTTTGCTATGGACCCTTTTTCTAATCACCTACACATGGGATCATACCCAAATCCTTCTTTTTGCCAAGTGTACTTGGTCACCCCTAATATCTTGTTTTGTTTTGCCAGATTTTAGTTTCATCTTTGCCTTGGCACACATACATGAGGTATGTTTTGTTTTCACAAAATATTCCACATGCATGCAACATTCTAGCCACATGCAATATAAAGCCCTCTTCTCCTAGTCACATAAAATAACCACACCCCTATGTGGCTTTCTCTTTTGTTTAAAATGCCTTTTGAATTCTTGCTTATTTTAAAAATGTGGTCAACACCTAATCATCTATCTAAGTGTGTTACCTCACTTGTACACACATACACACTCTAAATACCTCTCTCCTTCTTATCTTACCTTTCTACTCAAATCTTGATGTCTTTGTCGTTCTTTTTGGAAGAAAAATTGCGAGTGTTGTTGCCAGATTTTTAAAACAAGATGGTTTTGTTTTGAATCAAACAAAGAAAACAAAGACATCAACTTTTTCTTTTTTTCTCTTGCGGCAGCAAAGCAATCGACTTGGTACGGGCGAGGGCTACCCGAGCTGAATACCAAATAGCGGCACCTCTCTTCGCCTCTCACCCCGTCGAGCCCTCCCCCTCTGCCTCTCTCCGCCCTGACCACATGCTTGCAAGGTGCCAATCTCGTCGAAATAAAGCAGCCTGCACGGCAGGTAGCCGCTCCATCTACCACTACCGAGTCGAGTCCTTCTTATCCCCTTCTACCCTAGTCGATCGCCCATCCTCCTCGATTCGAGCCGCTGGTTCTTCCCTCGTTTTCACCTTCCTTCCACCGACCAAGAGCACGTTCCCTAGGGTTGTCCTTCCCTAACTTGAGTGCTTACTTGCCATGACATTGTGCGCCTTCCCGAACCCGTGGACGCCTTCTTGCGAACACCCGCAGATTACTGGCGAATGCTCGCCAAGGTCGCCACATGCCAAGGGTCGCCACCGCCGTCTCGAAGTTCTTCGTCTTGTCCTGGTCGACATATCAACATCGTCGGTGAGCACCTCTCCCTTTTTCTTTCCTTTTCAGCCTCTCGCTCCGCTTGCCACATACCGCCGCAAAGCAGCGGCGGCCGCTAACCGGTGAAGCCACCTCGGCCTTCGCGCCGAAACACACGCTAAAGACGCTGCAGACGCCAGTGCCTCTCTGAACCGGCGATGTTTCCGTTCGATGCGATCCTCCTCCGGCCGAATCCTCAACGCGGCCTCTATTCCCGGTAGATCGGGCTACCTCTAGGCGCAAACCACACCTTAAACCGATCCCTGTAGCTCGAGTTACCCTCCGATAAAGTTGAGCTGTTTACCGCTGCCACTCTGTATTTTATTTCAGTTTTCTCCCGTGCTTATCGCGCTTCGCCTGTGTTCAACGCAAGATTCTGGTTGCTGCAGGCCTCCATCGTCGAATCTCCAAACATGAAAGTCGTAGAGAGTGATCCCCTCTTCATCTTTTGTTTTTGTGGCATCGCCAGATTCGCCTCGGTTTCTTTGCTATCTTCTCTAGAAGATCGTTCCGAGATGACCTCTTTTCCGCAAGCAAAGTTCAGATTCGTCAGTTAACTGCCGCACCTCCCGGTACCTTTTGCCAAAACCCCCTCCGTAGGTCAGGTCTCTCACAGACCCCCCCCCCCCCAGCCTCCACGCGCCACTTGGAACGCCCGGCCAGCTGCTCGCCTGGTGGCCCCGCTCCGCTAGCAAGCCCACCTGACAAATAATTGGTAATTCCACATTTGACAAATAATATATGTTTTTGAATCAGAAAAATGTGAGGATTTCAAATATGCCATCCAAAATAATGTTTGACTAATTTAAATTTTCGAAATTGTTTTAATTGGTAATAAATGCCTTTTTCTCAATTAATTAATAACTTTAATTCTACAACTCCAAATTTGACAAATAATATGTCTAAAACGATCAGCTCGACGAGCCCTTTCTGTTTATGCATTCCATGTTATAGATTGAAGCATGCATCATATAAATATTAAGTATACAAAAAGGTGTATGGCAGCAAAAGATGACTAAAAACTTGATAAAATGCTTTACTCTTGTACCCCACACCTCACCCATGCCATGCTATGCTATGTAAATTGTGCATCATTCATCATGGCATGCTTGGTTGCTTATCGCATTTTATTCCTATGCTTGCGCACTTTATTTATATTGGCACTTGTTTGTTTGCTTCTTTTCGAATAGATGCCGAGCAGGGGAATTATCAGGAATCCCAGGAGTACTACCCAGATCCATCTCTCGCTTCAACTGAGCTGCCAGGCAAGCACTACCACATGCTTGCATACATATAGTACCTATTGCTTCTATCTTATTCTTGCATCATGGAGTCGCGATTGCATTAAATTGAATCCCAAGTACTGCATAGCCTTTACTTTTAAACCCCACCCAGCTTGTTCCTCCATCCCATGAGCCACTACTACAGGAATTGTTTGAGCCATGCGAGTCGTAGAACAGCATGTGTAGGGTATGTGAGTGTCTGATGGATAACGAGGTACCTTACCAACTTAACCTGAGTAGCAATGGTATAACTAATGAAAGAGGCACCAATGGGTAATATCTATTATTTGGTTTTTATGTCCACTTGTGTCCCGTAGGACCCCGAGTACTTTTTTCCTGTTCCTTGACTATTCTTACTATCCACATCCGGGAGGACCTGTGGACCCCCCTGAGCCAGAGCTTGATTCATTTCTATTACTTGGGGCTACAAAGTAGTTTGGGGCTTTATTACTATCCTGTACTTATGCCATGTTTTACTGCTTTAAGTACGATTGTGCGTGGAGCACCTGTATTGTTTTGGATCGTGGAATGTTTTCGTGGTATCGACAAGCCCAGTCACACTTTGGGGTTCCCAGTCGTTTACAGCCATTGACACAAACCTTGGCTCCGTCTCGGAGCCGGCCTACTTCGTTGCGGGTAGCTTAATGGGGTGGCCCCCTGAAATATTTGATGGATCCTATGATTGCTTTGTCGTGAATGCCTCGTTGGGTTTTGATTTGGTTTTTCCGAGGTTGATCGAGTGTGTGTTGCTATTTGTGCACCCCTATAGGGTAAATCTTTCTGAAAGCCGTGTCCGCGGTTATGGACGACTTGGAGCATAGTTTCTGGATCATAGACAAGTATAAATAAAGTACCGTCTTTAATTTGACTAAATATCTGACTAGTAATTAGTGCAATATTCATGGAATGATTAATAAAACTGTCAATGGATGGGTTGATCATCCGCTTTCTCGTTGGTAAGCGAGAAGGAGGATGGATCTGTTACTTTATACTGTTATAACTGTTGTTTCTAATTAACGGACATCCGCCTATCATTGGTTAGGCGGATGGTTAGCGAGTATCTATAGACTTGTTAGTTATTATCTTTTGCTGCAATTGCGTCACCCTAGGTATATGTCCCCTTTAGAGGCATAAAGACTTGCTGAGTACCCCTAGGGTCTCACATGATAAATTGTTTGATTCAGATGAACAGGTGTATTCGCAAGATGGATACTGGGTGGAGGAGACAGATGATGTTGGCAACAATCACTCGGTTTAGAGATTCCGGGGATAGGGATCCGTGAGATCTGTGGGCGGGATGTGCTTATTTATGGGGCATCTTATGCCGATTTGCTTCTTATCCGTACTCGGATCTTGTTTCCCGCTTCCGCTTGCTACTCTGTTGATTGATGTATGAGGAGCTATCCTACACTATTATCTCTATCTAGGATATTTGGTTCTTGCCGTATGGCGTTGCAATATTTCTATTTCTTTTAGATGGTATGGCTCTGAGAACTATTGTAAGGTAGCTTGCATACATACTCACTTGTGTATGTATTTGATCTCTTCGCCTGTTGCCTACGCCGCTCGCTCTTGTCCCGATGTTCTTGGAAGTGGTTACGGCGGTCGACGGGCCTACACGTGGGTGGCCCTGGGCTCCCGCTGTAAAATTCCTTAACCACTTTTGGTTCATCCAGGCTTGAACTTAGAGCGTAGGGTCAGGGTTATTACGGGAAGGCAGCTTGTGTTGGTGAGGTTTCTTCACCCTATTGTTGGCAGGCATCTTGCAGGGTCCTCACCATGCGCGGTTGGCATCGACACCTTTCGTCCTCGCTGATCGGACTTTCGCTCTATCTGTGGCGTCTTTGGCCGGACTCGCTCCTCGCCCTCCAGATTGGGTAGCTCTTCTACCGCGGCTCGCTCCGCACGCAGGTTCTTGATGGGCGTGCTGTGGGTGGGCTGGATGAGGGCGGGTGAAGGATCCGGCTCCCCATCCTTTTCCATCCTGCCGCCCAGCTCGCAGCCCCGGCACTGTACCTGGCCACGCCAGCTCGGCTCCGCGGTAGTCGGAGTGAAGCCGTCCGTGCGGTCGTACTCGTGCCATGTGATCTCGAGTTGCTTGCGGGTTGCCACCAGCTCCATGGCCTCCTGGAGCAGGAGCTGTCTCTCCATGGCGAAGTTGGCTTCCGCCTCCTCCGGATTATCCCCGAGGTTAACCGGCGTCAAGAGCCGATCAATGGCATCCTCCACGGATTCCGAGGCTGCGGGGACGCGGAAGTTCCAACCTCGTCCGCGCCTTGCTCCCACGGTTGGTGGGGATGAGAGCTGGAGCCGGCCATCATGACCTCTACGCTGTAGGAAGCGATGGAGGCGCTACCGCCCGGATGCGGTAGCTCCACGACAGGGACGATCTCCCTAGGGAAATGCTCTGGAATGGTGGCGATGTAGACGGGGAGGTTGCTGAAGAGCAGGACGGTGCCATTCGCCGGGAAGGAGGTTCCAGTGAAGCAGGAAGTGTTGTTGATGACACAGTCGAATTTGCCGAGCGTGAGCACCAGGCCGGAGGCCACGCGCTCACCGGCTGAAGTGCAGGGTCCCGTGCGGAACGTGACTCCGATCGAAGCCATCTGCCCCACGGTGGGCGCCAACTGTCATTGTATTGGGAATGATAGTACCTAAGGAGGTTAGATAGAGGTGTGGGGACTAGCAAGGAAGCTATCGATGGCGTCCGCATGCGGGATTGGATACAAGCATGCGTAGCTAGACGCAGGAAGTACCCAGGTTTCGAGCCCTCGTGATAAGGTAAAGCTCCTACTCCTACCGGATCTGACTATGCGGGATATACGAACTACAAGTGCTCCTCGAGATGTATTCTCTAGCCACTGTCTTGAATGCACTGAGACCAACCCTTACTACTGAGGCCTTGCCTCTCCTTATAATCTCCTGGCAGGAAAGCTCATGATAGGCAGGCCCATAGGCGGTCCCGGGTCATCTACGCGGTTCTCTGATGCAATGCAGTGTGTCCCATCGGAGAATGGCGGCATGGTATCGTAAGGCACGATGGACGCCCGTCGAGCTTGTCGTCAGCATCGGGCCACTGTTCCTGCGTCATCCTCGCAAAGTCTTCGGTATGGCCGAGTAGTTGCCGGTCTTGTCATCGTACAGGGCATATCATGCACTGATACGCACGTCGTCCTGTCCTCCTTGATTGGTTCCGGCTACGCCGCCGTAGCCGGCTGCTTCTTGCCGATCCAGCTACCATGCGGTAGTCGACCTGACTTGCCTTGTCCGGCTGCATCTGGTCAGTCGGACGTGATCTGACTGCACAGTTTCTTGTCCGGTTGGGGTATCTGGGGATCATCCCCCGACACAATGACTCCAGTTGTTGTTAGTAAAAAGAACACACATGCAATGACACCGGTGGATCCATGTGTGGTCTCTGAAGAGAACACACATTTCAATGACACTGGTGGATCCATATGTAGTATGTGAAAAGAACACACATGCAATGACTCCAGTTGTTGTTAGTAAAAAGAACACAAATGCAATGACACTGGTGGATCCATGTGTGGTCCATGAAGAGAACACACATGCAATAACACTGGTGGATCCATATGTGGTATGTGAAAAGAACACACATGAAATGACTCCAGTTATTGTTAGTAAAAATAACACACATGCAATGACACTGGTGGATCCATACGTGGTATGTGAAAAGAACACACATGCAATGACTCTATCTTTGGTTAATGAGAAGAACACACATTTCAATGACACTGGTGGATATATATGTGGTATGTGAAAAGAACACACATGCAATGACTCCAGTTCTTGTTAGTAAAAAGAGCACACATGCAATGACACTGGTGGATCCATGTGTGGTCTCTAAAGAGAACACACATGCAATGACTCTAGCTATGGTTAATGAGAAGAACACACATTTGAATGACACTGGTGGATCCATATGTGGTATGTGAAAAGAATAGTCATGAAATGACTCCAGTAGTTGTTAGTAAAAAGAACACACATGCAATGACACTGGTGGATCCATGTGTGGTCTCTGAAGAGAACACACATTTCAATGACACTGGTGGATCCATATGTGGTATGTGAAAAGAACACACATGCAATGACTCCAATTGTTGTTAGTAAAAAGTGCACACATGCAATGACACTGGTGGATCCATGTGTGGTCTCTGAAGAGAACACACATTTCAATGACAATGGTGCATCCATATGTGGTATGTGAAAAGAACACACATGCAATGACTCCAGTTGTTGTTAGTAAAAAGAACACACATGCAATGACACTGTTGGATCCATGTGTGGTCTCTAAAGAGAACACACATTTCAATGACACTAGTGGATCCATATGTGGTATGTGAAAAGAACACACATGCAATGACTCCAGTTGTTGTTAGTAAAAAGAACACACATGCAATGAAACTGGTGGATCCATGTGTGGTCTCTGAAGAGAACACACATTTCAATGACACTGGTGGATCCATATGTGGTATGTGAAAAGAACACACATGCAACGACTCCAGTTGTTTTTGGTAAAAAGAACACACATGCAATGAAACTGGTGGATCCATGTGTGGTCTCTGAAGAGAACACACATTTCAATGGCACTGGTGGATCCATATATGGTATGTGAAAAGAACACACATGCAATGACTCCAGTTGTTGTTAGTAAAAAGAACACACATGCAATGACAATAGTGGATCCATGTGTGGTCTCTAAAGAGAACACACATTTCAATGACACTTGTGGTTGGTTGTAAAAAGAACTCACATGCAATGACTCCTGTTGTTGTTAGTAAAAAGAACACACATGCAATGACACTAGTGGATCCATGTGTGGTCTTTGAAGAGAACACACATTTCAATGACTCTAGTTGTGGTTAATGAGAAGAACACACATTTCAATGACACTGGTGGATCCATATGTGGTATGTGAAAAGAATAGTCATGAAATGACTCCAGTTGTTGTTAGTAGAAAGAACACACATGCAATGACACCGGTGGATCCATGTGTGGTCTTTGAAGAGAACACACATGCAATAACACTAGTGGATCCATATGTGGTATGTGAAAAGTACACACATGCAATGACTCCAGTTGTTGTTAGTAAAAAGAACACACATGCAATAACACCGGTGGATCCATGTGTGGTCTCTGAAGAGAACAAACATTTCAATGACACTGGTGGATCCATATGTGGTATGTGAGAAGAACACACTTGAAATGACTCCAATTGTTGTTAGTAAAAAGAACACACATGCAATGACACTGGTGGATCCATGTGTGGTCTCTAAAGAGAACACACATTTCAATGACACTGGTGGATCCATATGTGGTATGTGAAAAGAACACACATGCAATGACTCCAGTTGTTGTTAGTAAAAAGAACACACATGCAATGACACTAGTGGATCCATGTGTGGTCTCTAAAGAGAACACACATTTCAATGACACTGTGGTTGTTAGTAAAAAGAACACACATGCAATGACTCCAGTTGTTGTTAGTAAAAAGAACACACATGCAATGACACTGGTGGATCCATGTGTGGTCTCTGAAGAGAACACACATGCAATGACACTGGTGGATCCATATGTGGTATGTCAAAAGAACACACATGAAATGACTCTAGTTATTGTTAGTAAAAAGAACACACATGCAATGACATTGGTGGATCCATATGTGGTATGTGCAAAGAACACACATGCAATGACTCTATCTCTGGTTAATGAGAAGAACACACATTTCAATGACAGTGGTGGATCCATATGTGGTATGTGAAAAGAACACACATGCAATGGCTCTAGTTGTTGTTAGTAAAAGGAGCACACATGCAATGACACTGGCGGATCCATGTATGGTCTCTGAAGAGAACACACATGCAATGACTCTAGCTGTGGTTGATGAGAAGAACACACATTTCAATGACACAGGTGGATCCATATGTGGTATGTGAAAATAATAGTCATGAAATGACTCAAGTTGTTGTTAGTAAAAAGAGCACACATGCAATGACACTGGTGGATCCATGTGTGGTCTTTGAAGAGAACACACATTTCAATGACACTGGTGGATCCATATGTGGTATGTGAAAAGAACACACATGCAATGACTCCAATTGTTTTTAGTAAAAAGTGCACACATGCAATGACACTAGTGGATCCATGTGTGTTCTCTGAAGAGAACACACATTTCAATGACAATGGTGGATCCATATGTGGTATGTGAAAAGAACACACATGCAATGACTCTAGTTCTTGTTAGTAAAAATAACGCACATGCAATGACACTGGTGGATCCATGTGTGGTCTCTGAAGAGATCACACATTTCAATGACACTGGTGGATCCATATGTGGTATTTGAAAAGAACACACATGCAATGACTCCAGTTGTGGTTAGTAAAAAGAACACACATGCAATGACACTGGTGGATCCATATGTGGTATGTGAAAGGAGCACACATGCAATGTGACATGGGTATACCCTGCAGGTACTTTAGTTTGGTATATACTGTCCAGATACGGTGGAAGCCCACGGCGTTGCCACGGCCCAATGAAGACTTCGAGTGGCCCACAAAATCTCGATGACTTGCGAGACAAGAAGAAGTTTAAAGATAGAAAGTTTAAAGGGAAAACCCTAATCTGTAAATGACTCGACCTGCTACCCGAGACCTAGCCTATCTATATAAAGGCTAGGAGGGGGCAGTTAGGAGGACACACGCAACCCTAGTTTCCACAACTCTTGCCAGATTGCATCTGTGCGCCCCTGTAATCTTTAATTCCTCCGTTAATTCCAAGAGCAGACAAGCAGGAGTAGGGACCTCTACGATGCCTGAACTTGGGTAAACCTTGCGTCCCTGTGTGCTTGGTTGCTAGCCGATTGATGCTTCTAGCTCTCCCTCCTTCTCCAAAACCCAAGTCCATAACAATGGGCGTTGATGAGTTAAACCCTCGTCAATTGGGAGTGCTGATGTTGCGGCTTCTTCGGCCCAATCAACCGCGATCTACAACTCCGCAACAGCGGAGATTCGCTAGCTCTTCGGTGTGTTCAAATTCACCGTCCACACGCCGGCAACTCGCCCGGCTTTCGAGTCCGTGGGCGACAGAATCAGCCTGGCGATCGGGAGCTTCCGCTTCCAAGTTGGTCAGATGGGCACACTTCGCATGCCTGACTAGCCAACAGCATCCGTGATTGCTCCAACATCGTGGTTACCGCCACCATTCGGCGCCCTCAGCGAGCTCAACTCCTTAGCAGCAGCTGAGAGTACGAACAGCGACAGCAGTCACGGATCTGATCTGGGTGGCCTAACAACGGAAGGTGGGGTCTACGGCTCTGGATCCAAAAGTTGCAGAAGCAACAGCTTCCCCAACCACTTCATGTGCGTTGTCATCAATGCCGGCGACACCAGCGCCAATCACGAAAATTGTGGCAATGGTCCTGATCCACCCAACGGTGGCATACCTAACGGTGGACCACCCAATGGTGGCCCCACCAATGGTGGCAATGGCGCACCCGTCAACAATGGAGGGGCAGTCGAACCTCCAACCACGGTGAACTAACACAATGGTGAACGTGTCGTGATCAGGCTCAACGATCTCGAGTGGGCCTGTTGTCGAGAAGCTCTATGAGGCAATCCTCTGCCCCCTGGCACACCGCAAGATCTGTTGATGGGCTATCATTGGTTACTAAAGGAGGAGTATAGACTCCAGCTACAAATGATCGTGCAACTCGAAGCGCGTAACAAGGCGGCGGATGAGTCAATTCTTCGATGGGCCGGGCTCTCCTCCCACGGCGGAGCCTCCTCCAAAGGCAACCGTGGCCAACAAGAGGCGATCTCGAATGGCCCACCTAACCAAGCATGAGCGCATAGAAGCTGTGAAAGTCCTCGACTTCAGCTCTATGACAGTCGACACACGCGGAAACATGGTCCCAAAGACGCCGCAAGCTGCGGTGACAGCGGCCACCATGTACCTCCTTAACAACCAGCCGCCGGCTGGGGACCCCCGAGCCGCCATGCACCGATCTAAGATCACGGGCTTGGGGTTAATCGAGGCTGCTCTCGACAAAGAGCGGACGCTGGAGCCGAAGAAAGGCAAACCTCTGGCAAAACGCTATTCTTCACCCTAGTCCAGTGACGACAGTCACGATCTGTCTCGACGTCGCTGCTCACATTGACACGACCACGACTACGATGCATGTGATGACCTCACTCAGCGCAAAATCGACAAGTCAAGGGCACGACGTGCCCGTTCGACTGATTCAGAGGACGAAGACGTGGATCTCTGTGGCGCCAGATGCTTCAGCAGGGCTATTAGGCCGAAGCGACTGCCCAAGGGGTTCAAGCTCCCATTGGAGAACCCAAAATTTGACGTCCTGCAGGACCCGAAAATCTGGTTGGAGGACCACATCTCCTCCGTCAGGCTCCACGGCGGGAGTCGAAGCATGGCCATGCAATGCCTGCAACTACAAGTGCAGGGCGCCGCCCGAGCATGGCTCAACAATCTCCCGCACGGATCCATTCGCAGCTGGGAAGAGCTGGTCTACAGCTTTGTGCGCAACTTCAAGGGCACCTACAAAAGTCCCGCATTAATCGAAGAACTGAGGTGCTCCTAGCAAAGGTCGGGAGAATCGCTACGCTCGTACATCCAAAGGTGGTCCATCATCAAGAACTCCACGGAAAACATCTCAGAAGATCATGCAATCGACGCATTCAATGGCGGCATTCTCCGCATAGAGCTCAGGGAAGAGTTGGGCCGCTCGAAGCCCAAAACAATTGACCACCTGATGGAAATCGTGAATCGGTGGGTAGATGGAGAAGACTCGGTGAAAACCCGCGTTCACTCTGATGACGAAGTAGAACTCAAGCGCAGACACGATCACCGAAGCAAGTATCGAATGCGCATCTACGATGATCGCGACGACATCAACATGGTCGCAGCCGGCTATGCCGACAGGCATGACGACAACCGCAATAGCGGCTATCGCAGCGGTCGACACCGTGACTCCGGGAAAACCACGCAGGTATGGCAGCGCCGCACTCGCGAAGACGCACCCATAACAACAATTGAGGACAAATTGTCTGGGCCGTGCAACGTGCACTTCTACATCGACAAGCACGATAGCAAGAAAAAATCCAGCCACCTTCTCAAAGGACTACCGCGAGTTCGTCAAGCTACATGAGGGTTTAGCTTGGATGAATCACGACGCAGTCAACAGGGGCTATGGAGTCGCCCCAGGCGCTGTAGCACATGGAGCTCCTCCTCCATCACCTGGAGTACCACCACCCATGGCCATACCGGTCCAAAATCAAGGCGGCAAGCCATACCCACGGGTTGTGGCCATCACTCGCCAAGTCAACTTGGCGACAAACTCTCCGCCATCCACCACTGAGTACCTCAGTGGAAGCGACTCCAGCATCACCTTCGACAAGCGTGACCATCCATGCCAAGTACCTCGTCCAGGCCACTATCCCCTCGTACTCGAGGTGCAGATCGGAGGCTTCGACATGAGTCGCGTCTTCATGGATGGTGGAAGCGGCATTAACCTCATGTTCACAAGTACCTTGCAAGCAATGAGGATCCCTCTGACGTGTCTAGAGGCCTCACACACGACGTTCCACGGCATCGTCCCAGGAAAGGGCATATATCCCCTAGGCAAAATTAACCTCGACATCATCTTCGGCACGCTGCAAAACTTCCGACGTGAACGCATAGACTTCGAAGTTGTCGATTGGCCCTCATAGTACCACTTCATCCTCGGACGCGTCGCGTTCGCCATGTTCATGGCAGTGCCACACTACGCCTACCTGCACATGAAAATGCCAGGTCCAAACGGCATCATCACAGTCAACGGGAGCTTCGAGAGGTCCGATAGCTGCGATAGAGAATTCAACAGAATCTCCCAGTCCTTCGGCATGCAGGAGGAGATCGCAAGATTAAAGGAGTCGACAGAGAATAGTCTGCCTCCCCTGAGCCGGCCAAGTTCACCCGGCCTGTCCTTCGACTTGTCGGTACACATGAAGAAAGTCCAGGTCCACCCATCGGACCCGACCAAGATGGCCCTCATTGCCAACAACTTGAGTCCCGCATAGGAACTCGCGCTCGTCGAATTCCTCTGTGAGCACTAGGAAATCTTCGCCTGGTGTCCAGCGGACATGCCAGGGGTTCCCAGGGAATTCGCCGAGCACGCACTCAATGTCAACCCATACGCAAGGCCAGTTAAGCAGACAATTCGGCGACTGTCTGAACCAAGAGCAAAAGCAGTCGGAATGGACATCAACAGACTTCTCGACGCCAAATTCATACGCGAGATCAAGGAAAGTATTTGGCTCACCAACATGGTGCTGGTACCTAAAAAGGACACGGATATCCTACGGATGTACCTGGATTTCACCTCCCTGAACAAGCACTGCCCAAAGGATCACTTCCCGCTGCCGTGAATCGACCAAATCATCGACTCCACCGCAGGATGTGAGCACCTCTGCTTCCTCGACACCTACTCAGGCTACAATCGGATTCTGCTACCACACAATGCCCTTTGGGCTCAAAAACGTAGGAGCCACCTATCAACGGTGCATGCAGGCTTGCCTCAAGGATCAACTTGGCGCAACATCCAAGTCTATGTCGACGACATCGTCATCAAAACAAAGGAGGAAGCCTCGCTAATTGACGATTTAGGCGAAACCTTTGCCAACCTCGACTGCTACCGGATCAAGCTCAATCCGGACAAGTACGCCTTCAGTGTACCATCTGGGCAGTTACTCGGGTATCTCATCTCCGCAAGGGGAATTGAGGCGAAACCGAAGAAAATAAAAGCCATACTGGCCATGGAGAAGCCGAAGAATATAAGAGGCGTCCAACAGCTGGCTGTGTGAATCACGACGCTTAGTCGATTCATCAGTCGAATGGGCGAAAAGGCACTACTCTTCTACCAACTTCTCCACAAAACTGACAAGTTCGAGTGGACCAATGAGGCGCAGGAAGAATTCGAAGACCTCAAGCGTCTACTATCTACCTCACCAGTACCGGTAACCCCACGCGAAAGAGAACCATTGTTGCTATATATCTCCACCACCAACCAGGTGGTCTGCACAGTACTCGTGGTGGAACGAGCCGAACAAAACAAAGTCCATGAGGTGCAACGCCTAGTCTACTACCTCGGCGAGGTGCTCATGCCAACAAAGCAGCAATACCCGCACTACCAGAAGCTGGCATACGGCATCTTCATGACAGCCAGGCGACTGCGCCACTACTTCCAGGAGCACCCAATCGTAGTGGTCAATAACGCCCCACTTGGGCATATTCTCAACAACCCCGACGCCACCGAATGAGTCGAGCTCTGGGGAATCGAGCTGTCTCCACAAGACATTACATACGAGAAGCGCGGCGCGATCAAGTCACAAGTCCTCCCTGATTTCCTCGTACACTGGATGGACAAAGAGCTCCCCAAAAAACCAGATATGTCGTACCTCTGGACGATGCACTTCGATGGATCCAAGCGTAAGGACGAGGTTGGCGTAGGTGTCATACTGACATTGCCCCAAGGAGACAAGCTGAAATACATTCTGCGAATGCAGTTCACCGCCTCTAACAACGAAGCTGAATACGAGGCCCTATTGCACGGGATGCGGATGGCAAAAGGCTGCGGCGCCAAGAGGCTCATCATCTACGATGATTCCAGGCTGGTCGTCAACCAAACGATGCACGAGTGCGATGCGCTGAACGACAATATGATCGCCTACCACGACCTCTATGACACACTCGAAGGGGACTTCGACGACTGTGAGCTGCGGCACGTAGGCCGCGAAAGCAACGAAGAGGCGGATGCACTCACCAACATTGGCTCCACCTGCGCCCCCATACCACCTGGGGTATTTCTCGAGCGTATCTGCGAACGCTCCATCAAGACAAAGGCCGGAGAGAAGAAAACTAGCGCAACAATAGACTCGAGGGCTACGCCACCCAATGAGCCAATGGCACTCGGCGACCTGGAGCTTGACACATGACTCGAGGGACCAATGGGGGTCGTGATGATTGAGCCATCTTGGATTCAACCCTACATCAGATATCTTCTCAGCAAGAGGCTACCGGACGACCCGACTAACGCGTGACACATCGCACGACGATCCAAGGCATTCGCCATCATCAATGGCGAACTATACAAGCGCAGCATCACAGGAGTACACCAATGGTGTGTCTCCAACACAGACGGAAGGGCCGTCCTCCTCGACATACATGAAGGGACTTGCGGGCACCATGCCGGCAGTCGCGTCCTCGTCGCCAAAGCTATGCGAGCTAGATTCTAGTAGCCCACGGCCATGTGCGATGCCAAGGACATCGTCCAGAGATGCAACGCTTGTCAGCGATTCGCGGACAAACCCCACGCACCTGGCACGGAACTTCGGCCAATACCATTGGCTTGGCCCTTTGCGCAATGGGGACTCGACATGGTCGGCAAGCTCCCAAAGTCCTTGCGAGGAGGATACGTCTACCTCCTGGTCGCAGTCGACGAATTCACCAAGTGGATAGAGGCCATGCCAGTGATAAACCAGTCAGGAGCCAGTGCCGTCAAGTTTTTCGAGTCCATTGTCTATCGCTTCGGAGTGCCACACAGCATCATCACGGACAATGGAACGAACTTCACCTCTAAGGAGTTCCAGTGTTTCTGCGAAAACCTGGAAATCAACGTAAGCTATGCCTCCGTAGCTCATCCACAGACCAACGATCATGTCTAAAAGGCCAACGGCCTCGTCTGTGATGGAATCAAGAAGCGACTCCTCCGACCACTCGAGCAAGCCGCCGGATGCTGGCTAGACGAATTGCAGTCCGTACTTTGGAGCCTACGCACAACCCCAAACAGCGCCACGGGATACACCCTGTTCTTCATGGTGCACGGAGCTGAATCAGTACTACCCACAGAAGTACGCTTTAAAGCCCCACGGGTAGTCGCGTACAGCGAGCAGGAGTCAACACTTGCACTCGAAAACTCCGTTGATCTCCTTGAGGAGGCACGAGAAATCCCAGCAGAAAGATCGATGATCTACCAGCAGAACCTGCGCAGCTACCACAATAGAAGGCTATGCTCCAGATCCTTCATCGAAGGAGACCTGGTCCTGCGACTGAAGCAGCAAGGGAACCTCAAGCTCGAATCCCCTTGGGAAGGACCATACATGATTACAGAAATAATCCCAGGTGGCGCCTATCGCCTCAAAGATTTCGAGACAGGAGTCGCATACTCCAACCCCTGGAACATCGCGTAACTGCGGCGCTTCTACCCTTATTCATCCTTTCTTTTACATTACAAATAAGGCTATTCAGCCAGGATAATTAGCCACACATTGTACCTCGTACTGTTCTACGAATAAATAAAGCTAAGTGCCCCAAACTCTGTGTTTTCTATTATTTGTCGCGATCTTATTACTTGGGGGCTGCGCCACCCTTTACACAACTATTCTACGAACCAATCGTGATATCCCGAGTAGCTGGCGCAATAATCAAACCCTTGACAAACACCAACCCAGCTGCAACACACCTGGCAGGTTGGCAAGGTGCTGAGATAAACACACGTCAGGCTAACAAAAAGGAATCGCATAGTGCAACGCACTCGCAAAACATACGAGCTAGCAAGCTCTTTACATATCAATATTAATCAATTATATACAACATACATACGAACTTTACAACACTGGTATAGTTATGTGCAGAATACAAGTTAAACTACTATTGCAACAGAAGAACGTTTGTCTGTTCCTCGAAGAAGTCGACAATTTCCTCCGCGAGGCGATCCAGCGCCTGATAATGGAGAACCATGTTCCAGGTCGAGCCTGCTGGTGGAGTCAGAGGTCCAGCAGCAACAGCTGCAACGTCTACATCAGGCCTGTGCAGTCGCACCAGCGATAAAGCATCCTTGGCACCCGCCACCAACTGCTGCCGCACACAATCGTGAAGTGCATTCAAATCCTAAAATTTAGCCAGGAGAGGCAACATGCTCGAAGGGACGACGTCCAGTGGAAACATCGTCTGGTAGATATTCCTTAGGCGTGACTACGTTTTCTTTAGAAAATGGAGCACTCGAGAGGCACGATCCCGCAGGGTCGCAAGTGCAATCGCGTAATCGTGGTCCACCCAAAAATACCCACTTGCCTAAAGTTGTTCCTGGGTCAGGTCGTTCATTAGAACGGCAATCCTATCTTTGTTATCTTGCAGATGACGAGCACTGACAACTACACCAAACAAAAAACGGCAACATATGAAGACAAGGAACTATAGCGACTGACTACAAGAGAAGATGAGAGGGCAGGAAGCTAACATTTGAATTGATCGCCCAACTGCGTCACCTCCTCCAACAGATATTACTCTCGGGCGGTAGCCTTCTCCGCCCTTGACTTCCACACATCTGCGTTACCACGAAGGACGGGTAACTCACGTTCCAGCTACTTAACGCGATCGCGCAATCGCGAAAGTAGGGACAACTCATCCACCCTTGAACGCGACTGTGCCAAAATCTCATCAGCGGATGGAGGGTCCCGAGGATCACCCGAAGGACCACTCGACGTACCCTATCATAAGCCAAGCAAGAGCGAATAAGGGACCAAGCAAAACATGGACAAAAAGATCAGTTGCATTCAAACATGACAAAAGTATCAACAGAGCCGCTCAGCCAATGGCATGTTTTCAACAAAAGGAGTCGAACTATTAACTAATAAAATATCATTACTGAGGAATAGCTTGCTTCTTTGACTTGGACTTCGTCTTCGGGGGCCTCATCGAGTCTGTGGCAGTATCAACCACCATAGACTTTCCGCCGGCCCCTGACGCCGCAACCTTCGCCGCCTTCTTGGCTCGCTGCAACTCCTGGGAATACATGGCGACGATGTTGATGAGTTGTGGCCTGTACTTGCCGCAGATAGTTGCAAAGGGACCAAAAACTACCCGTTGACCATCTGCACCGACGGGCATCGCCTTGGAGACCGCGGCTGGATCCACCTCCACTCCACGGGCTTGCACCATGGCGAGTGCCATGGAAGCGCCAACCGCATGCTGCGATTTCCTAAAGTCCGCGGGGATACCTCAAGTGAGGGATTCCACCAGGTCCTCCAAGTTCTCAATCAGCTCATCCTTCGGCGTCAGCTCCTCGCGGATGCGACTGAGCACAACCTTGGCTTTAGTCAGCATCCCCTGAATGGAAGCGTTGCGGTCTTCGACTGCCGTGATGGCGCCTGCCAAAGCATCATCGCGATGAAGCACCTAGGCATCGAAGGTCAGACCACCAGCATCTACACAGAGCAAAGCGTCAGCACAATAGCAAGATATCAAAGAAAGAAGCAATCAAAATCCAGACGAAAGAATACCTAAAAGAGACTTGGCAATCGAGAAGAGCTGTTCTTCGAACAACTTTTCCCTCGCAGTGATGGAGGTGCGCAAATCCTCTTCGTGTTTCCACGATTCATCTAGCGTAGGGACTGCCTCGTCGCGACTCTTCACCACCGCGACGAGCGTCTATTCAAGAGATGCAGCGTCGCGAAGGAGTTTGTTATGCTCGGCTGCCAAAATACAAGATGGAGCATCAGTCAAATGTATAAATATCGCAAGAATAAAGAAGAAGAAGCAAAATACTAACTTTTGATGACGCGATGGCGATTGTCCAACATCACGTGATGACGACCCATCACAAGTACCTTCTCCACCAACCGAGCATCTTCCTTTACAATGAGCTGCCTCAGAAGAAAATAAAAAGACCAGCAGACAGCATGGACCACAAATTCGAATGCAAAAACAAAATCACACTTACATGCTCCTCTAGAGACTCCGAAGTCGATTGCCGCGCAGTCATCCGGGCAACCATCTAGTGTTCCCCAGCATGTGGAGAACTCAATGAGTTGTGCCCGGAGTGGGCCGCCAATGGAGGAGAGGAGGATCGTTCAGCCACTTCCTTGGCCTTGGAATCCGCGACTCCAGATTCCTTCACAAATTGGACGTCGCTAGAAGACGACGAAGCCTCTTGACTATGAAACAAAAGACAGCTTCAGGAAGTGCAACTCCAAAAAGAACCAACATGAGAGTTGTAGACTTACCAGTCAACGTTATCAAATTCGAAGGTTTGCTCCTCCGACTCTGACGACTCCTTTGGTAGCCGCATCTTCTTGCGAGCAGATGGCGCCATGGATTGTACAGGAACAGCAAGAATCGGATCCTCCGCACCAATGGATGGGTCCGCTAGAGTTGACGAAGACATAGCATCCGGATCCTCGCTGTGAGAACGCTTGCGAGTGTTCGGACTACTGGACTTGGGGGCTTCCTCCTCCTCTTCAAGTGGGACGGCCAATTCCCACTCGTCCTCTTCATCTACTTCATGAGGAATAACCCCCTCAGGAAGAGGGGGCAAACTGCGAGACACCTTCCAATCCTGCATACAGAAAACAATTCAGCATACGTCAAGAAATCATAAAGCAATCAACAAATAAAGCTACTTCGTAGCACAATAATACCTCAGGAGGAGGGTTAGAGGCATCGAATGGAGGCACGGCTAGTTCACTGGGGAGAACATCCTTGGTGGTGTACTTGGTTAATAGTCGCACCCTCTTATCTACTTCACCCGCGAAAATGCCATCGGCAGATACGCGAGTGACATCCTCCCCACCAGCCCATTGGAACATGGGGTGGACCCTGGCCTGCAGACGCTGGATGCGATGGTGCAACCATGTGCGAATGAGGGCGGCGCCTCCCTCTTCTTTACCCATGCGACTCTCGAGGTCGCAGACGCGGTCATACAACACTTCCATCTCCTCGGACTCGCCAGGCATCACCACGTTCTTCCAAGAACGCCTCCTCCTGCATGACGTTGCGGGATCGAAGGGCGCGAGTCCATAGTGCTCTCCGTCGGACTTCTGGTCGCGGATGTAGAACCACTTGTCCCTCCACCCTTGGACGGACGCCATGAGCTTGATATCGAAGTATTGACGGAGGAGTCGACATGGATCCCGCAGCCTCCTATGTCGTAGACTACAGAACCAGATGCCGACTGATGCTTTAGCTTGAAAAGCCGTTTGAAGAGACCAAAGTGTGGCTCGACTCCGAGCCAGCACTCACAAAGCGTGATATAGCACGCAATGTGAAAAAGAGAGTTTGGGGATAGCTGGTGCAGTTGGAGCCCATAGAAACAAAGAAGGCCCCTGACAAAAGGATGCAGGGGCAGAGACAGGCCACGGATGATGAATGCAAGGAACATCACCCGGAAACCGGACGGAGGACGCGGTATTACCTCGTCGCCAGGCACTCGTGAATCATCTTCGGCGCGAGGAAGAACCCCATCTTGACGCAGAAGACGGAGCTCAGAGGCCTTGATGATGGACGCGCGCCACGCTCCATTGGTGACGCGGGTACCCGCACCCTTCTTCTTGCCGGTGCCGGTAGCGCTGGTACCCATGGAAGTGGAGCCACCTTTCTTTTTAGCAATGATGGTGGCGGTAGCAGACCCAGTGGCGGTGCCTCCTTTCTTCTTCCCCATCTTGCGGTGGTGGTGCGAGCGGAGGAAATAGCTCGGAAACACGCGGAGTTGGTCCAGCGCCACGAAGAGGACGAACTCTAGTAAGCAGAGAGCAGCAGAAATGGCGATGGAAGCACAAGCAGAGAAAGAACAGATGGGAAATTACCGTAGCTGCGCTGCTACTTAACCCCCTTGCGGATGCAATCCAACGGTCAGCAGAAACCCTATTGGATGCGTGGCGCACATTGTGATCGACACGTGGAGAGGCTAAAACATGAACCATCCCCACTACCTCCATTACGCACGGAAATCGAGGAGGCGCAATTAAAACGAAAGATTACGCACGCCTGGTCAAGTGAGGGTTAGAAAATGGGACCTGATACGTCCATTTTGCATCACTATTCTATGTCATAATTCACTGTTATTCATTGATATATTTCGTATTGAGGGGTGATACTTATGTTATTTCATCTGTTTTTGCATGGTTGATGACTTTTGGAGCATGGACCGCTGCAGTCAGCATTCTGATGGAAAAGGTGCTGTTTGGAGGCAAAATTCACGAAGATCGGAAAATCCAGGAAAATATACGGAAAATCCTATTTTTCCAGAAGACGAAGGAGGGCTGGAGATGGGCCACAGGGGGCCCACACCACCCCCTGGTGCGGGCCATCCTAGGCCGCACCACCAGGTGGTGTGGCCACCCTGGTCCACCCCTGGCACTCCCCTCTGGCATATATTATCCTCTCGAAACCCTAAGACTAGGGGAGCGACCACAGAAAGATTCCGCCGCCTCTGCGCGGTGGAAAACACCAAGAGAGAAAGATCTCTCTGGCAGATAGATTTCTGCTAGGGGAATTCCTTCCCGAAGAGGGGAGATCGTCGCCATCAACACCACCATCAAGCTGGACTTCATCGGGATCATCATCATCATCACCACCACCATCATCACCATCAGAACCCTCATCACCATCTCCATATTGTTGTAACAATTGGGTTGAATCTTGCATAGTTCATAGGGGAAACTTTCCCGGTGTTGATTACTCTTTGTAGTTGATGCTATTGAGTGAACCATTGAATTATTGTTTATGTTCAGATTGTTATATATCATTATTCCATCTCTGATCATGATCCATATGATTTCTTGTGAGTAGTTCGTTTTGTTCTTGAGGACATGAGAGAAGTCATGTTGTTAGTAGTGGAGTTGTGTTGAGAAAGATTCAATAGTTTGATATTTAAGTTGTGGTGTACTTTTTCTAGTGTTGTCATGTGAACATCGACTACATGACACTTCACCTATATGGGCCTAGGGAAATGCATTGTGTATTTGGCTACTAATGGTAGGGGTTGCCGGAGTGACAGAAACCTGAACCCCTGCTAGGAAACCATTGCACAAGGGATGTAAGGGTCTTAGAGTTTAAAGTTGTGGTTAGGTTTCTACCTTAATTACTTTCTTGTACTTACGGATGTTTGCAAGGGGTATAATCACAAGTATGTATTAGTCCTAGGAAGGTCGGTACATTAGCACAGGTTCACCCACACAACACTTAGCAAGCTAAAGAAGATTGATCAGCTATATGAAGCGAAAGCACTTGACAGTCTTCCCATGTGTCCTCGAGAACGTTTGGTCATCTTAAGTAATACAACCGGCTTGTCCTTTGCTACATAAAGGATTGAGCCACTTGCTGCATCTATTCTTATTGTCTTTTATTTACTCGTACTTTGTTTACTTGCTTTATCAAAAACCCCTAAAAATCCGTTTGCTAAGTATTTGCAGAGAATTCCTGATCAATACCACTAGCCATCACCTTTTGCTCCTCGTTGGGTTTGACACTCTTACTTATCGAAAATACTGCGATACACCCCCTATACTTGTGGGTCATCAAGACTATTTTCTGGCGCCGTTGCCGGGGAGTGAAGCGCTATTGGAGAGTGGAACTGGTAAAGGAAACTTCTACTATGAGTATTGTTTACCACTGCTAGTTTCTTTATTTTCGTTATGGATAATTCGCTGAGTTTCTTATTTGGTAATGCTATTACCACTACTAAGGTAGTAGATAAGCCACCACCTGCTGAGAATGATGTTTTTAAAATACCTACAAGAATTATTGATCGTGTTATGGATAACTACTATGTTGGGGATGGAACTGTCCATCCCGGTGATCATTTACTCTTTATACACGAATTATGCGGGTTGCTCAAGTGTGCAGGTATCACTACATATCAAGTTAAGAAGAAGTTATTCTCATTATCGCTGAAAGGAAGAGATAAGGAATGGTATAAGCTGCTGAAGAATGGTCAAGCTCTGGAATGGGAGGAAATAGTACCTCTCTTTTATTCAAAGTTTTATCCTCCTAGTGAGACTCATAAGGATCGGAATCAAATATACAACTTTTGGCCTCTTGATGGAGAGAGTACAGCTCAAGCTTGGGGGAGACTGAAGTTACTAATGCTCAAATGTCCCATTCATGAGCTCCCCAACAATATTATTATCAATAACTTTTATGCAAGGCTTTCTCTTCATGATAAGGATTTATTGGATGCTTCTTGTGCTGGATCATTCACTCTCATGGAAGAAGAAGCTAAAGGGGATCTTCTGGACCGTATTCAAGACAATGCTGAAGCTTGGGAGAATGACAAAGGTAGAAAGTCAGGTATAAATTATGATTATGAATGCATTGAATCTATTATGGGAACTGATGACTTTCAAAATATTAGAAATGCTTATGGTCTTGATTTACAAGTTATTACGAATTGCGTTAAGGCTTTTGCTTCTTATATTGAAATTCCAAAAAGGGGATGGAACAAGTACCATGAACCTTATAAAGATATTGTTGACTGTGTTCCTGTTGGGAATGCTGAGTATTGCACTATGGATCCCATTTTACCTGAACCTTATATTGAGAAGATTCCTTTCCCAGATAAGGTAAAGGATCATCCTATGATAACTAATGTAATCACCAAAAGTGGAAAGAGAACTGTAAAACCTAATGAACAAATAAATGTTGAACCTGTGGTAGCAATTGTGAAAGACTTTGTCACTAAAAGCATAGATGATGGACACATAGTCTTTTGTGAGGATGCTTCTAATATTGTTCCACATCCTAATAGAACTAAAAAAGCTAGTGTCCCTATGCTTTCTATTAGAATTGGTGACCATTGCTATTATGGTTTATGTGATATTGGTGCAGGTTCCATTGCTATTCCTTATGAGCTTTACAGAGAAATTATGCATGAAATCAGTCCTTGCGAATTGGAAGAGATTGATGTGGTTATTCACCTTGCTAATAGAGAGACCATCTCTCCAATTGGTATTGTACGAGACGTGGAAGTTCTGTGTGGTAAGATTAAGTACCCTGCTGATTTTCTAGTACTTGGTTCAGCTGCTAGCAAAACTTATCCTATTATTTTTGGTAGACCTTTCTTGAGTACTTGTGGAGCTATTATAGATTGCAAAAGGGAGAAATTTTTGACTAAGTTTGATGGGAGGGCTTATGAGTTTAATTTCTCAAAATTCGCCAAAGAGCCTTGTGAAGAGGAAACCCATAATGAGGATTTTAGAGTTGAACAACTTTCTTCTATTTCTCTTGCTGCTAAGAATGCTTTGCAACAATTTATGGAAGATCATGAAAGTGAAATCTTCATGGAAGAAAGGAATGAGATTGACAAGATTCTTCATGATCAGCCCAAGATGCTTAAGCATAACTTGCATGTAGAATACCTGGGTACCACGTTGCCACCTAAAAAGGATCTGGTCTTCGATCTAAAACCTCTCCCTGATGATCTTAAATATGCTTATATTGATGATAAAAAGATATATCCTGTTATTATTATCTCTAAACTTTCAGGAAAGGAAGAAGAAAGGTTATTGGAGGTTTTGAGGAAACACCGAGGAGCTATGGGCTATACTCTGGATGATTTAAAAGGGATTTCACCTACTATATGTCAGCATTCTATCAACATAGAACCAGATGCAAAGCCAGTAGTAGAGCACCAACGACATTTAAATCCTAGGATGAAGGAAGTGGTAAGGAATGAGGTATTCAAACTCCTTGATGCTGGTATCATTTACCCTATTGCTGACAGTGAATGGGTTAGTCATGTTCATTGTGTTCCTAAAAAAGTAGGTATTACCGTTGTTCCTAATGATAATGATGAGCTTATTCCTCAAAGAATAATAGTAGGCTATAGGATGTGCATTGATTTTAGATAAGTCAATAAAGTTACTAAGAAAGATCACTACCCGCTTCCTTTTATTGATCAAATGTTGGAAAGGTTGTCTAAAAATACCCATTTTGTTTTCTTGATGGTTATTCTGGTTTCTCTCGAATTTCTGTTAAACAACAAGATCAAGAAAAAACTACTTTTACTTGCCCTTACAGAACTTATGCTTATAGACGTATGCCTTTTGGTTTATGTAATGCTCCTGCTACTTTTCAAAGGTGCATGTCTGCTATCTTTCATGGTTTTTGTGAGGAAATTGTAGAAGTGTTCATGGATGACTTTTCTGTCTATGGAACTTCTTTTGATAATTGTCTGCACAACCTTGATAAAGTTTTGTAGAGATGTGAAGAAACTAACCTTGTTCTTAATTGGGAGAAATGCCACTTCATGGTTAATGAAGGAATTGTCCTTGGGCATAAAGTTTTTGAAAGAGGTATAGAAGTTGATAGAGCTAAGGTTGAGGCAATTGAGAAGATGCCATGCCCAAGAGACATCAAAGGTATTTGTAGTATCCTTTCTCATGCTGGTTTCTATAGAAGGTTTATGAAAGACTTTTCTAGGATATCAAAACCTCTCACTAATCTTCTTCAAAAAGATGTACCCTTCGTTTTTGATGATGATTGTAAGGGAGCCTTTGAAACTCTTAAGAAAGCTTTAACTACAGCCCCTATTGTTCAACCACCTGATTGGAGTTTACCCTTTGAAATAATGTGTGATGCTAGTGATTTTGCTGTAGGTGCTATCCTTGGGCAACGAATTAATAAAAAGTTAAACGTTATTCATTATGCTAGTAAGACTTTAGACGCTGCTCAAAGGAACTATGCTACTACTGAAAAGGAATTTCTAGCTATCGTTTTTGCTTCTGATAAGTTTAGACGCTATATTGTAGACTCAAAAGTCACCATTCATATTGATCATGCTGCTATTAAATACCTTATGACGAAGAAGGACGCTAAGCCTAGGCTTATTAGATGGGTGCTGCTTTTACAAGAGTTTGATCTACATATAGTAGATAGGAAAGGTGCTGAAAACCCTGTAACTGATAATTTATCTCGATTGGAAAACATCTCTTTTGACCATATGCCTGTTAATGATAGTTTCCTAAATGAGCAGTTAGTCGCAGTAGGGGTAAGCTTGCGAGGGAGCCCTTGGTACGCTGATTATGCTAACTTTATTTTCTCCAAGTATTTGCCTCCAAATTTTACAGCTCAGCAAAAAAGGAAGTTCTTCTATGATTTGAGGCATTATTTTTGGGATGACCCACAATTATACAAAGGAGTAGATGGTATTATGCGAAGATGTGTTCCAGAATATGAACAAAAGGAGATATTGCGTAAATGTCATGGTAGTGCTTATGGAGGACATCATGCAGGAGATAGAACTGCACAAAAGGTCCTACAATCAGGTTTCTACTGGCCTACCCTTTTTAAGGATGCAAGAAAATTTGCTTTATCTTGTGATGAATGTCAGCGTGTTGGTAATATTTCTAGACGCAATGAAATGCCTATGAACTACTCTCTAGTTATTGAACCCTTTGATTGCTGGGGATTTGACTTTATGGGTCCTTTACCTCCCTCGAAAGGTTATACTCATATTCTTGTTGCCGTTGATTATGTTACTAAGTGGGTAGAAGCAATTCCTACGAAGAGTGCTGATGGGGAAACTTCTCTAAAAATGCTTAAGGATGTTATCTTTCCTAGGTTTGGAGTGCCTAGGTATCTCATGACTGATGGGGGTTCTCATTTCATTCATGGTGGTTTTAGAAAGACCCTTTCTAAATATGATGTTAATCATAGAATTGCTTCAGCCTATCACCCCCAAACTAGCAGGCAAGTAGAGTTATCAAATAGAGAAATTAAATCCATCTTGCAAAAGACTGTTAATAGATCTAGAAAAAACTGGGCTAAAAAGTTGAATGACGCTTTATGGTCTTATAGAACTGCCTACAAAAATCCTATGGGGATGTCTCCTTATAAAATGGTTTATGGGAAAGCTTGTCACCTACCTTTAGAATTAGAACATAAATCTTACTGGGCAATTAAAGAGCTAAATAGAGATTGTAAGCTCGCTGGTGAGAAAAGATTATTTGACTTAAGTTCTTTAGATGAATGGAGGAGTGAAGCCTATGAAAATGCTAGGCTCTATAAGGAAAAAGTTAAAAGATGGCATGATAAGCGAATACTTAAGAGAGAATTTCATGTTGGTGAGAAAGTTCTATTGTATAGGCCTCGTCTCAGATTTTTTGCAGGAAAGCTACTGTCAAAATGGGAATGACCCTTCATTATTGAAGAAGTATACCGTTCAGGAGCAATAAAAATTTCTTCTTTAAAAGATAATACCACACAAGTAGTGAATGGGCAACGACTCAAACACTATATTGCTGGGGATTCTTATAATGAAGATGTTGATGCCTTTCAAGTTATAACTCCAGAAAAATTTATCAAGGACCAAATTCAGAGACCTGCAGAGTCCGCTTTAAAATAGGTAATATTTCTGGTAAGAAAAGTTCCGTGAAAATACTATCCAACTATATTTTTGCAGTTTTTAGACAATAAGGAAAGCTACGGTTTAAAAGGGATCGGAAAGCGGGCGGGGTGGCTCACACCACCCTATGGCGCGAGCCCACCCCTGGCCTCGCCAACAGGTGGTATGGCCACCCTAGACTCCGTCTCTGACCTGTTTTCTCCCAGTACCTTCCTTTCGTCATGAAACTTCGTAATATATAACCCCCGGATCCCCCGAGGTTCATATATCATGTTTTCATTGTGTTTTCGTTTCAATCTGTTTCTGACAGGTAGAGTCCTAGATTTGGAGCTACAATGTATTCCTCTGGATCAGCTAAGGAAGATTCTTTAGAGGATATCATCAACCCATACATGAGGGAGTTGAAGATTCATCCCAAGGAGTTGTTGCTTGATGATGGGGAACTCCGGATAAAAGAGGTTCGATGCCCTAAAGGTGAAGGAAGTCTGGAGGACAGGATGGAAGCGTTGGAGCAATAAGTCTTTATGTACAAGAAGATGGCGGAGCACGAAGTGGATATCATCCATAAGATTTGTTCCGAACTCATCGCCAAGCACCAAAAGGAGACTATTGAACTCAAGGATGAAGTCCTCTTGCTCAGCCAAACAACCAACAAACTGCAAGCACAGTTCTATGACG
This sequence comes from Avena insularis, assembly GCA_023614405.1. Taxonomy (NCBI): domain Eukaryota; kingdom Viridiplantae; phylum Streptophyta; class Magnoliopsida; order Poales; family Poaceae; genus Avena; species Avena insularis. Next base: position 223,184,072 of record CM042684.1, on the reverse strand, counting down.
TTCAAAATCAAAACTGTGAGTATGAGGTTAGGGTTAAACGCATAAGTTCTGCTGCAAGTTTCAGGATGCTAGAAACCACGATGTCCTTTGTTGATGGGAAGCCCTTACCCTGGAAGTCGGACGAAGATGAGAGGATACCACCACCATCAAAGGAGTAATTCGTCATCAGGTTTGGCATCCCCTTGGTTTGTTCCAAGCTTGGGGGAGTGCCGCGGTATCACATCACTATCTTCTATCTTTTTACCTTTTTAGTAGAGTCATATCATGAATAGAGAAGTTATCATGTAGGATGATTTGCATTATGGAAGTGTCCCCTCTCTCGTTAGATATGTATCCCTTGGTGTGAGTTGTCGTTTTTGGATTATTAATGAGAAGTTCTATCATTTACTCTTTTGCATAGCTTGTTTTAGTTTTCTATTCGTGGTTATATGATTGATCTTGTTGTTAGAATTGGTATCACTTTGGGATCATTAAGTTAATTTAGTTGGTTTTGGCAAACCTGGCTCGGTCAGTAGCAACACTATTTTTGAGAGTTGAATGAAAAAGATAAAAGTACTCTAAAGAAAAATAATTTCATCATCTTTCTTTCTTGATTTGCTCATAAGTCTAGTATTCTCTAGTTAAGATCTTTTCTGCTTCCAAGGAAGATTGCATGTTTGTCTTTATCACTTGTATGTTTGTTTGTTTCCTTCAACCCTTATACTTGCTACCCAACCTTGCTAGCCAAAAACCTGTACTGAGAGGGAATTCTTCTCGTGCATCCACTCCTTTGAACCAAAACCCGTGCCATTTGTGTCCACCATACCTACCTATTAGCATTATTGCTATTACAAGTAAATTCTTGTTTTATCTACCTCCCAAATTAAACTTGTTATGTGAAAATGAGTGATTAAAGCTCTCACGAACTTGATGGCACACTTTACTTTCTTGCATCTAATAAACTTGAACCATTTTTCTCACCTATGTTGCGTATATGCTTGCGCTTTGTAAGTTGTGAATTAGCAGAACATGCTGTCATGGGGAACGCTTTCAACATTGCACTGGTACTTTGTACCTAGTTGATATCATGTTCTTTTGTCTATGGATGTCGTCGGTGTGAAATGAAAGGGGAGCTTGTAAGTCCATGGAGTTATGCATGTGTGTTAGAGAAACGCCTGGGCCGCTGGTCTAATCCATGCTGACATGGTGGAAACCTGCAGCGTAGTCATAACAAGAGTCTATGAAGCATTCTTCTTATAAAAAAATAGTTCGATATTGAGAAAAAGGAGAAAAAGAAAAAATAGATTATGAAAAGAGGAAAGAGAGAAAAAAGCACCATATTCCCATGGTAAATAAGAAGATTGCTGAGATGTTTGTTGTCTGCTTGCCTTGTCATTTTGATATGGGGATTCTTCCGTATCATCAGGCAAGGGGTACCCCATTGGCGGTTCTCTATGATACACATATGCTTACAATGACAAGAACTTACCGGTGACTAAACTTGAGTAGCATGAGGAGCGGCCCTCGTATTCAAGGGACATGAGATTCTCAACTTACAACTTGTCAATGCATATCCTCATATTTGATCACTTTAACCTTAATCACCTAAAGATGCCTATGATAGGGGCAATGAGAGCTGAAAGCTAGTAAGTATCATAATTTTTGGGAGCTCTTTATGAGACTTGAAATCCCGGCTTCCCTCTGCGAAGGGCCTTTCTTTTACTTTGTAGCTGAGTCAGTAAACCTACTCCCTTCTATCTCAGCAAGTATTTTGAGTTGTTGTGTTTCATTCATTCATATGATGATTTATTCAATCATGTTTCGTATGTTCCTTGTTTTGCACATTGCTCTTATCTTGATGTTTACTACTTTGAAAGCTATCATTGAAAACTAGTTATTTGTGAACTCCCGCAAATTATCAACTATTCTTCGACCAAGAGCTAACTTTGCCATTACCAATTATGATTTACTTTATGTATCCTTATTGTGTTTCCTTTACTCATTGCAAGTTGAGTTATATAATAGTGAGTTGTCGTCTATTATGATCTATGTATTTGATGAATGTGATGCTTTTGTCCGTATTCTTTTATCGACTCTTCACTCCATAAACCTGAGGCCATGTTTATTAAGCTCCGCTTCGCTTGGGGGCAAGCGAAGTCTAATCTTGGGGGGAGTTGATACGTCCATTTTGCATCACTATTCTATGTCATAATTCACTGTTATTCATTGATATATTTCGTATTGAGGGGTGATACTTATGTTATTTCATCTGTTTTTGCATGGTTGATGACTTTTGGAGCATGGACCGCTACAGTCAGGATTCTGATGGAAAAGGTGTTGTTTGGAGGCAAAATTCGCGAAGATCAGGAAATCCGGGAAAATATACGGAAAATCCTATTTTTCCAGAAGACGAAGGAATTCAGAAGGGGGATGGATATGTGCCACAGGGGGCCCACACCACCCCGTGGCGCGGGCTAGCCTAGGACGCGCCACCAGGTGGTGTGGACACCCTGGTCCACCCCTGCACTCCCCTCTGGCGTATATTATCCTCCCGAAACCCTAAGACAGGGGGAGCGACCACACAAAGATTCTACCGCCTCTGCAGGGCGAAAAACACCAAGAGAGAAAGATCTCTCCGGCAGGCATATTTCTGCCGGGGGAATTCCATCCCGAAGAGGGGAGATCGTCGCCATCAACACCACCATCAAGCTGGACTTCATCGGGATCATCATCATCATCACCACCATCATCAGCATCAGCACCCTCATCAGCATCTCCATATTGCTGTAACAATTGGGTTGAATCTTGCATAGTTCATAGGGAAAACATTCCCGGTGTTGATTACTCTTCGTAGTTGATGCTATTGAGTGAACCATTGAATTATTGTTTATGTTCAGATTGTTATACATCATTATTCCATCTCTGATCATGATCCATATGATGTCTTGTGAGTAGTTCGTTTTGTTCTTGAGGACATGGGAGAAGTCATGTTGTTAGTAGTGGAGTTGTGTTGAGAAAGATTCAATAGTTTGATATTTAAGTTGTGGAGTACTTCTTCTAGTGGTGTCATGTGAACGTCGACTACATGACACTTCACCTATATGGGCCTAGGGGAATGCATTGTGCATTTGGATACTAATCGTAGGGGTTCTTTGGAGTGTAAACCTGAACCCCCGTTAGGAAACCATTGCACAAGGGACGTAAGGGTCTTAGAGTTTAAAGCTGTGGTTAGGTTTCTACCTTAATTACTTTCTGTACTTACGGATGTTTGCAAGGGGTATAATCACAAGTATGTATTAGTCCTATGAAGGTCCGTACATTAGCACAGGTTCACCTACACAACACTTAGCAAGCTAAAGAAGATTGATCAGCTATATGAAGCGAAAGCACTTGACAGTCTTCCCATGTGTCCTCGAGAACGTTTGGTCATCTTACGTAATACAACCGGCTTGTCCTTTGCTACATAAAGGATTGGTCCACTTGATGTATCTATTCTTATTGTGTTTTATTTACTCGTACTTTGTTTACTTGCTTTATCAAAACCCCCTAAAAATCCGTTTGCTAAGTATTTGCAGAGAATTCCTGATCCATACCACTAGCCAATTCCTTCTTCTCCTCATTGGGTTCGACACTCTTACTTATCGAAAATACTGCGATACACCCCCTATACTTGTGGGTCATCAGGACCCACCGCTCGTCACGTCCCGTCAAAGCCGCTCACGTGGGCAACTAAGGTCATCACATCGTTAGCACTGATGTCATCAATGATGAGCACTACAATACTTCGACTACTTTAGTCCTTGCTGGAGTATTCGACTCCACCAAGCACTCGGGGGCTACTCCCATAGGGAGTGCTGGTCGTGCATCCTACAATTTTCTTTTTTATGCAGGAATATGGACATTCAAGGCATACCCAACCACTCGAATCTAAGATTCGACTATGGATCATGGGTTACTCCCATAGGGAGCGCCTGAAACAAATTCGACTGAAATAAGCAAACAAAAGACGAAGAAGTCGCAAAAGTTCTTTAGTCCCTGCCAGAGTCTTCGACTCAACCAGGCACTCGGGGGCTACTCCCATAGGGAGCGTTGGTCGCACACCCTATGATTATTTGTACGTCGTACTGTGTGTTGATAACATCCACACTCGAAGTCTATGGTGACACCGCCTCGTATTTTTTCCTACAAAGAGAATGCATCTCCTGGGCCACCCAAATCATCTCCGCGATGACAAAAATTCGGATGCCGCGCTTGCAGCGTGAAGATAAGACCTGAATAAGGCCTGGCAACGGATTTGCTGTGCACTACAAGAAATATATCCGTGCCTACAGGTATGATGAACATGCCTTGACGGACGCGTCGATTCCTCACACCCATATACTGGAATTTGACTCCTATAAGACCTCCGTGGATTGAGTCGAATTACACCAGCACTTTTCCGAATTCGAGTCTAGGGACTTGAGTTCGAGTAGATTGTGTTCTTTTTCCCTAAGGCAGTTAACTGATACCGATGCATCGGTTAAATCAGGCACGCATATCAACAATCCCTATGATATAAACAGAACACTCGAAAAAATACTCAGTCATGCACTCGAAAAGGCTTCATAAAGTCCCAGTTGAATCTATGATTCCACTAGACACTCGGGGCTACTGACATGGGTATACCCTGCAGGTACTCGAGTTTGGTTTATACGGTCCAGATACGATGGAAGCCCACGGCGTTGCCACGGCCCAATGAAGACTTCGAGTGGCCCACGGACTCTCGATGACTTGGGAGACAAGAAGAAGTTTAAAGGGAAAACCCTAATCTGTAACCGACTCGACCCGCTACCCGAGACCTAGCCTATCTATATAAAGGCTAGGAGGGGGCGGCGAGGAGGACACATGCAACCCTAGTTTCCACAACTCTCACCAGATTGCATCTGCGCGCCCCTGTAATCTTCGATTCCTCCGTTAATTCCAAGAGCAGACAAGCAGCAGTAGGGACCTCTACGAGGCCTGAACCTGGGTAAACCTTGGGTCCATGTGTGCTTGTTTGCTAGACGATTATTGCTTCCAGCGTTTCCTCCTTCTCCAAAACCCAAGTCCATAACAATGGGCATTGATGAGTTAAACCCTCGCCACAATGACTCCAATTTTTGTTAGTAAAAAGAACACACATGCAATGCCACTGGTGGATCCATGTGTGCTCTCTAAAGAGAACACACATTTCAATGACACTGGTGGATCCATATGAGGTATGTGAAAAGAACACACATGCAATGACTCCAGTTGTTGTTAGTAAAAAGAACACACATGAAATGACACTGGTGGATCCATGTGTGGTCTCCCAAGAGAACACACATTTCAATGACACTGGTGGATCCATATGTGGTATGTCAAAAGAACACATATGCAATGACTCCAGTTGTTGCTAGTAAAAAGAACACACATGCAATGACACTGGTGGATCCATGTGTGGTCTCTAAAGAGAACACACATTTCAATGACACTGGTGGATCCATATGTGGATTGTGAAAAGAACACACATGCAATGAGTCGAGTTGTTGTTAGTAAAAAGAACACACATGCAATGACACTGGTGGATCCATGTGTGGTCTCTGAAGAGAACACACATGCAATGACACTGGTGGATCCATATGTGGTATGTGAAAAGAACACACATGAAATGACTCCAGTTATTGTTAGTAAAAAGAACACACATGCAATGGCACTGGTGGATCCATATGTGGTATGTGAAAAGAACACACTTGCAATGACACTGGTGGATCCATATGTGGTATGTGAGAAGAACACACTTGCAATGACACTGGTGGATCCATATGTGGTATGTGAAAAGAACACACATGAAATGACTCCAGTTATTGTTAGTTACACACATGCAATGACACTGGTGGATCCATGTGTGGTATGTGAAAATAACACACATGCAATGACTCCGGTTGTTGTTAGTAAAAAGAACACACATGCAATGACACTATTGGATCTTTGTGTGGTCTCTGAAGAGAACACACATTTCAATGACACTGGTGGATCGATAGGTGGATTGTGAAAAGAACACACATGCAATGACTCTGGTTGTTGTTAATGAATGAATACACATTTCGATGACAATGTGGGTTCCATATGTGGTCTGTGAAAAGAACACACATGCAATGACTCTAGCTATGGTTAATGAGGAGAACACACACGCAATGACACTAGTGGATCCATATGCGGATTGTGAAAAGAGATTTTCCCTCTCTCTCGGTCACAAATCTCACAAAAGCCCAAACATGTGGAGATCCCAAACGTGTGATCACTCTGGGTGCTACGCCCTGATTGGCTAACCCAGATGTCATGCGGATCGTCTCCACCAACCGTTGATCCTATGTGATCCAACGGGCATGATAACCCCTTCCTTCTCCACTTTTTCTATGCATGGTCAATCAGTGCCACCTCTCTATCCGTGCCACCGATACTTTACCTCCATAAACAAGTGAAAATTCATCTATCTAACTAAAATAAATAAAATAAATGATCATATTTCAAAGAAGCCATCGTCTTTGTCTTCCGGTTCATCCTCGTCTTCGTCAACGCCATGGTCCCTGCCATCGCTGCCGTCAGTGTGCTCCTCTGATGACTCGACACCACCCCCTTCCTCGAATAAGCGCGCTATCTCCTCGTCGGAGTCCTCCTCCTCTTCCTCATCGTAGTCCCACGGGTCCACGACACTCTCCTCCGCTTCTGCCTCCAACTGATCGATGAATGCCTCCTTGTTGGTCGAGTCGGACTCGTCCAAATAGCTATCTCCTCTCTTCTTCCTGGTCTTCTTCTCGTTCCTCTTCTTGTCTGTACTCGCCGGTGCAACACGCGCCCCCATCCTGGCTGCTGCTTTGCGCTCGTCCGACGCTGTAGGTACCCCATGCTCCTCCTGCATGGCCGGAACGAGCTTTGACGTCGCGGTTTCCTCAAGTGCCGATGTTGATGGATCCTGGCGTGGTCGGACATGACATTCTGCCTCAGCAGGCGACTCACGAGCGCGAATGATGCAGCGAAGATCCAGGGACGCATGACGGTCAGTGGATGGCTTGGACTTGCCATTGCCACGGCGAGGGGGCATCATGCTCGAGGTAGTTGCTCCTAATGGTTGATGGCGGGTACACAAAGTGGGGTGCCGATCTGATCAAGGATGAGCAGCGATTTCGTGCGTCGTGTCCACGCATGCATTTTTCGATTATCAAAAAAAAAAAAGAAGTAATATCTCGCGTACTGAACATAATTTGATCACAACAAAAGTGGCACAACATATTCTAGACTCGTAAATATCATGTGCGTGCCTATCACGTGGAGTTCTATGGAGTTCGATGTGCCGACGTGATCGTGCAGCAGTTGCGCTCGTCATTGCCCCATCAACACGTGACACACGCACGTGGGATGTGCGCGCCGATTCCCGTGATGACCACCTGGATCGCACTCCGCTTATTATATACTGGATTTTGGGCGGCACCGAAGACCATTGAAGTGTCCATCGCAATAAAGACAAGTCCCGTCGATTCCCTACCCCTGCCTCCCTGGCTTCTTTGAGAAGGTAGACCGTACACGGTGGTCTTGTATAATAGTACTAGTACTACTGGACCACGGCCTATACTCTTTGACTGTTCTCCCACACTAATCACTATCTCCTTCCTCCTGCCGCCGCCACCCTCACCGTGCAAGCCATGGCTCCACTGAGGAGGGGAGAGGCCGGTCGACGATCCTCGCGGAGAAAAGGGAGAGAAATCTCGGCGAGGTACTTCTTGCTCTACCAGCCGCTCAATCCCACCCTCTCATCTAGGCCCAATCTCCCCTGACAATGGCGCCGAATGTTCTGGCAGGCGAGGTCTCCTCCTGGTATGGTCTTCTTGTTCTACTTCTTCTCCATCTCCCTCTCCATCATGATCTTATTCAGCTTCTTCTTGTTTTTCTTCTTCTTGTTGTTGCTCTTCATCTTCTACGTATTACAGGCCAGCCGTGGAGCCCGAATCCACCACGACAGAGGCGTTGCAGGACCCGTTTAGCCCCGTTCCATGTCTCAGCGAGGTAGCAAATCTCCACGTTGTTATTTCTTCGAATTGTGATGTGGATTTCTTAGATCCTTTCCACCCCGCAATGGTTTTTCCTCTTCTTTTGCGAGTTGTATTAGTTTTCATGAATATGACTGGATCTCTTGGTATTTCCTTAATACCGTTGTTCATAGATTCACTATGGATTTTTTGTGGTTAGGATTAGTTTATCGTGGTCATGAATAGATCTCTATGTTCATTTTTTAACACTACGGTCAATAGATTCAACGGGGATTTTTTTGATCTGTATTACTATTCACCTGGAACCTAGAGTGTAATGAAAGAATTATTATTTCAATTAACATGAACGATGCAGTGATCGAAGGCCGTGTACCGTGAGAAGGTGGCCGCGTTTAGTTCCAAGATTGTCAACCAACATGATCTTGCACGCTCCCTCACCCAAGTTAATGAGAGCTTACGCAAGCAATTATCTGTGTAGAAGGAGACCTGGCTAGATTTTGCAGATGACATCGTGAGGCTGCAGAAAGTGCTCGATCGTAACTTGAACAAGCAAGAACAGGCCATCAAGATAATCAACAAGCTCATGGAGGAGAAGAAGAATCTCGTGGAAAGGTGCATTCTCCTGCAGGACGAAGTTAGCGAGGCACTCAGAGGACGCATCGAGGACACCAAGGCTACCATCCGAGCCTACCATGACAGGAACCGTTGCCTGGATGCAGTGAAGGAGATGAAGGAGGACATGAGCATAGGGATCACCGTACTCAAGGGTGTTCAGAAAGAGAACGAGGATCTAAGGGCTTGTCTGGAGGCGTATCGGAGCAATGCCCAAGTCTGATTCCCGTTAGCGGGGACACGAATATCAGTTTGTCCACCACTCCTTTTGTAATGTTTAGGGTTCAGGGAGCAATGCCCAAGTATGCTTCCCATTATAGGGTGTAATAAGAATCCTAGGGCAACTCCTTATCTATCTGGACATGTGTTCGTGTTCATGTTCATGAATGGACACCATGAGCTCTTTCCATTATGTATTTGGACATGGGTTTCGGCATTATGAGTTTGCCACTCTCCCACTACTATTTGGTGATATTGGGAACAATCCACAACACACTAAACTACAGATAAATCTTATTTGTCTTTCAAATTGAAATTATTACAGTGCCACTAGTCGATTATAAAATGTTGATTAGTCCTAGATTGCTTCTTCCTTGAAATTATGACAGTGCCACTAGTCGATTCAGTTAATTATGGAAACTAACCAGCTTGTCCTGGTGAATTGAACAAACCATACTATGTATTTTTTGTTGCAGGGAAAGAGGCGAAAGATCGACCTGGACCTGGCGACATGGCTAAATGACAAGATAGCAATCCAAAGGGAGAAGTAGAATTCCCAGAAACTGGCCTTTGACCACCTGCGCACTGAACTCACGCTCCTTTCTGATAAGTGCCAGAAACTGAAGGAGTTAAACTCCGGCTGGGCGAAGCTACATAGTGAAGGTGGCACCTCGGCTAGGAAGCAGACGGAGATCATGAAAGGGATCTTGAAGGAAAATCGTATGGCTACGGACCAACTTCTCCAATCCGTGACGGAGCGCTAGAACCTACAGCTGAAGCACGACATAGTACTGAAGGAGCTGACCAATCTTAGGGAGGAAAACAGGCAGCTCCGGGCCAGGCTCGCTCGAACACAACATATGTCTATTTAGTATTGAATTGCCTGGTTTATCCTCTGAAGTGGTGATTTTGTAAGCGTGAACTTAACTCTATGCACGATATGTGTGTTCGTCTGAAATTAGTTTTCTCGAGGATTGAGTTTGGCTTAGTTAAGAAAGCTCAACTGCAAGTCTTATAGTTAACTAGTTTCAGGCATTGGCACAACATAAACTATTCATATCGAATTTCCTTTATCCTCTATAGTCTGTCCTTGTTCACCCTCGCGCGCCTTCTTCAGTTCCTTCAACAGATCCGCAATGCAGTACTCTAGCTTCTTCTTGTATTCCCTGAGCTGATCCCTCTCCTTTTCTGCATTATGGATCAGCAACCTGTGACTATCCTGATGCTTCGTTGCAGTCCCAACAACCAAGATCCCATCGATTCCGTCAGTTAGCTCTGACTGCAAATTCTCGATTTCTTGTTCTAGCCCCTTATTTCGTACCGATAGCTTGAATTTTTTTTCAGCTGCATCGCTTACATCAGTAAATCTCCCCGACCTTTCCAACTCATACATCTCCCATAACAGTGTCAAACATTTCTTAAGTGCATCTGGCCACTCAAGATCCACCCACTCTACTGCTTTACACACCGAGCCAACCTAAAAACACACACACTATAGTGTTATGAACATGCACGATACATTTTACTTCATGTCACAGTTGCACATAATGTAAACAAACCTGATTTGTATAGCCCAAAAACCTTCTCCCAGTGTTACTGCCTTCGAATGCAACATATCTCCTCAGTTTTAGCCCATGGTCACATGGCACTTCTCCATCGAGATCTAGGCCCTCTCATTCGGAGTAGTAGATCGTCCGTGGTACCTATAGGTAAACGCAAAGCTGAAATTGAACATGATTGCATGCACATATGGAGGTCAGATCGAGAGATTTACCATTGCCTAACCCTAGCCCAAGAAAATAGAGGAACTCACATCGTGGAAGGAATACTTGATGTCGGAGAGAAGGCTATCGCTGCTAGACTGGTCGTCCTTGTCGTTCAAGGACAGCATGGCGAATGCTTCGTCACAGGCGATGACATTGGTGTCGGAGAGAGAGAGAGAGAGAGAGAGAGAGAGAGAGAGAGAGAGCAGCCCTTCTACCGCTGCATCAATGACTAAATTGGCATGTTACAATAGTTTAGTGGATACCATGCCCTTTCCCTGGATTACTGTCTAGTGCCTAATATGGATTCTCTTCATACATTTTCATTTCAAATATTAAACCTGCACTCCCTCCATCCCAATTTCATTGCCTAACAAAAACATACCAGTATATTAGATCATCTAAAGAAACAAAATCATGTCAACTACAAGGTACTTATGCATCACTTCTTCAGTCATGGTTTCACAAAACATTACATTACAATATCTCAACAAACATAATCACATCATGGTTTCACAAGACATCACATTACAATCTCTCAACAAACGTAATCACAGAAACAAGTATATTACATCAACTCAAGAAACAAAATCATGTCGACTACAAGGTACTTACACATCACTTGTCCTATCATGGTTTCGCAAAACATTACATTACAATCTCTCAAGAAACAAAATAACAGAAACAAGTACAGTACATCATCTCAAGAAACATAATCATGTCAACTACAATGTATTTATGCATCACTTGTCCAGTCATGGTTTCACAAAACATTACATTACAATGTCCCAACAAACATAATAACAGAAACAACTATGGTACATCATCTTAACAAACATAATCATGTCAACTACAATGTACTTATGTCTTATTACAACAATGATGGTTTCAGTGAGTGACATGTCCGAAAATCTCAACAGCTCACACAACATTACATCGCAATCTCTCAACAAACATAATCACAGAAACACGCTCTAAATGCAACAGCAGTCAATATTACAAATACAGGAAGGGGAACCCCGCGGTCCATATGACAAGCCTAGGGTAGCAGCTCTCATCTGAACTCATCAACATTGACCACCTCATTCTGTTCAGCCACTACAGGGGCATCTACATCCAATATAAACTGTTCAACAACATCAGAAATGGTACCAAGGAAGAACACCTTCCTGGTTCGCTTCTTTTGTCGCATAATCTGCATAAGATCTTCAGTATCCAAAACATCTATGAAGTCCTGCTTCTTATGATGCCACCACCAAATTTTTGCCATCTGCTTAGGGCCAATACTGATTTCCTTACCGATCATCTCTCTCATTTCATCAAGAGTTATGTTTTTGGAATCGGCAGTGATCTCCATAGTACATGCGAAATAGGCTTATTAACTCCCTCATCAAGTATTGCCATGTATGAATCCACCTCTATGCGTATACTGAACTTATCTAGATCAACATCTATTGGTCCGTATTCTCTAGGAGCAGAAGCTCTGGCAGCAAGATCTCCAGCATCTGCATACATATCATTAATCATCGCTTCAACTTTCACCTTACGATCAGCTGCACAACACTCCCAAACCATCTGAAGCTCATGGGAGTGCTCAATTTGCTGATAGGTATCGTTCATGTTGCGCCACACCAATTTTGTCCTCTGTCTAGAACCCCAGGGAATTCTAGCGGCAAGCATATCTACCAGCTGTGAAACAGACACAACCTCTTTGCAATTCACAAGAAGATGCACATCTTGCCCAAACACAACCGTCTTGCAACCAAAATCATGTTCTGTAGTGTATTGCCGAACATGAACTGTGAACTCATATAGGTCCCTTGTATCAAAGCTGTGCCTAATTTGATTAAAAAGGGGAACTTTTCAGTTCATTCGATTCTATTATGCCATAACTAATCTACTTGCAAGATAAGGCATAGATAAGAAAAATTCACCTCTCGCTCTTCTCCCTGGTTTTTTTCTTTGAGATCTGGTCTTGCATCCATGCCGGGCGAAAAATCCATGTGACCTTGCTTTTCTCTTCAACCCTCTGCTCGTAGGTACCTTGGGAGCAGAATCATTGCTGGCCTCCTCGCTAACCAGGGCTGAAGACCTCGCCGCTGCTTCGCATTGAGCCCCAGACTTGGGCCCCGACGGACCCGAATCAGTCGGCGACGTAGCTACAACCTTGGCCTTGCAAGACATGCTGCCGAAAAATCCGACGCCGCCATCGGATTCAGTGTCGAGAGAGGGAGAAAAAAGGTCCTCCACCGCCGGCAGATTTAGGGTCGGGGAAGGGAAGAAAAGGGACCGCCGCTGCCACAGCAAGATTCTGTGTCGAGAGTTAGGAAAGTACAGTAATGGATTTGCCCCTATGACACGTGAAGGGTGGCTAAGAAGAGTGATCAGCGAATAAGGGGCACAACAGGCACTAGCGTAATGGAATATCCTGACTTAACGGGCGTGATTTTAAAATATTGGGTTTGGCCATCATTCACTCGAAAGACCCCTGTCAGCAATTGGCGGCCCAACTTTTTGAAACGCGGTCATTAAAATCAACTTGGGTACCATGTTGCCTAGGCGCCCCAACTTTCGGGTCGCAAAATGATATTCTCCTTGAATACAGTAATGTTGCTAATGAAGATTGTGTGAAGTTTTGTATGAAGTAAATTTTCAAGTGTAGGGAAGAATAATGTGATGAGATGAAGAATGGAACAAAGCTCAAGTTTGGGGATGCCACCCGTGTCACCCCAAGAAATATTCAAGAAGTACAAGCATCAAATCTTGGGGATGCCCAAGGCATCCCCTTCTTCATCAATAAAAATCTCAGGTTTTCTTCCAAAACACTTCATTTTTATTGTTTCATGCACAATTGTGTTGTTCTTGGAGCATTTTTTTGTTTTTAGTTTTCCTTTTTTTGATTTGCTTAAATAAATTTGTTAGACCCCTGCATTCATATGTTGTTTCAAATAAGTTGATTGGTGTTGGAAAAGAGTAGGAAGCTTCATGCTTATAAGTGGTACAAAAGGAGCTTGTTTTGACTGTGGCCTAGACTTTATCATGTCATGTTTGATGTTGCTTTGACTTTATGCTTAGTGATTATTGCTGTAGCATGACTTGTTCCAAACAATTGAGATTGCTTAATGTTCCTTGAAAGAATCATGTGTTGTTTTAGCATACAAAAGCATAATATTGTGGTATTCTCGTTTGATGCTTTATTTGGGTTGACTTGGCACATGCTTACACCATGTTAAGACTATGAACCAGTCATCTTAGCCTCTATGATCATTTAGTTTTTGACTTGTAATATCACTTTATGCTTTAATTAATAATGTTTTGTCGCTTTGCATGATTATGGCCATTATTGCTCTCTTAGTTGGTCGCTCCCAGTCTTTTGCTAGCCTCCACCTGTACCAAGTGTGAGTTCCACTCATGCATCCAACCTCCAAGAAAACCAAGTTATTCCAAAGAGTCCACTATAAATTCCTATGCATGGTGTGTTACACCATTCCAAGTATATTCATGTTTTTATCTACCTTCCAAATTAAACTTTTGTTATGTGAAAATTAGTGATTAAAGCTCTCACAAACTTGATGGCACACTTTATTTTCTTGAACTTAATAAACTTAAACCATTGTGTCCATCTATGTTGCTTATATGCTTAAACTTTATAAGTTGTGAATTAGCAGAACCATGCTACCATGGGGAACGCTTTCAACATTGCACTTATTATTCAGTTGATATCATGTTCTTTTGTTTATGGATCCCGGTGGTGTGAAATAAAAGGGGAGCTTATAAGCTCATGGAGTTTGTATGTGTGTTAGGGAAATGCCTGGGCGGCTAGCCTAAGCCATGTGTAATCATGGTGGAAACTTGCAGCATAGCCATAGTGAGCATTCTATGAAGCATCCTCAATAAAAACCTATGCAAATAGCAAATAAAAAGATCGCTGAGATGCTCATTGTTTAGTGCCTTGTGATTTTGATATGTGATAGCTCCTGTGTCATGGGGCAAGGGGTCCCCATTGGCGGTTCTCCATGATACACATGTACTTACAATGACAAGAACTTACATGTGACTAAAGTTGAGTAGCATGAGGTTCGGTACTCGTAAGCAAGGGGCATGAGATTTTCAACTTATAAATTTTCAACCATATCCTCATATTTGTGTCACTCTAACTTTAATCACCTCAAGATACTTATGATAGGGGCAATGAGAGCTCAAAGCTAACAAGTACCATAATTTGTGGAAGCTCTTTGTGAAACTTGAAGTTCCCTCTGTGAAGGGCCTTTCTTTTTACTTTTATGTTGAGTATCCATCTTCTATCTTTATGCACCAATTGAGAGAGCATAGTGGTCATTCTTAGTTTAATGTGCATTGTCCCAAAACTTGTTGATTGATTCATAATTTTGATATTGCTTGTTCTTAAATTATTTGTATCTAGTCACCCTTATGAACTTTGAAGGTGTCCTATGCATTTATGTTTTGCTATACCATGAGGGACAAGTTGAATACCACTCTTATTATGTTTTCTATATGTGAAACAAACAAACGTCTTTCAATGCATTGTTATTCATGGTCTTCTGTGTGTACCCTTTCATGTTACAACATAGTTGCTATGTCTTATTATTAGAACTCTATCTTTCATGTTCACGTTTAGACTACTTTGATCCCAGCTATCAATGCTTGTCAAATACCTTGATAAAGATTGTGATGGTGCATGTCACCTCAAAAAT
Source organism: Avena insularis (assembly GCA_023614405.1). Classification (NCBI taxonomy): domain Eukaryota; kingdom Viridiplantae; phylum Streptophyta; class Magnoliopsida; order Poales; family Poaceae; genus Avena; species Avena insularis. Next base: position 223,168,739 of record CM042684.1, on the reverse strand, counting down.
TATTATTTTTATCACTTACCTACTAGAGGAAGAGTAGGAGTTAAGCTTGGCGATGCTTGATATGTCATAAACGTATCTATAATTTTTGATGCTCCATGCTTGTTTTATATCAACTTTCTTATGTTCTGTTTACACTTTGAGGTATTTTATACATTTTCTAGAAATAACCTATTAACAAGATGCCACAGTGCCAGTTGCCCGTTTTCTGCTGTTTTTGGTTTTAGAAAAGCTAGCAAGGAAATATTCTCGGAATTGCAAAGGACAAAAGCGAAAGTCAATTTTTTACCAGAAGGAACATGGAGTCCGTAGGGCAGCCGAATTGGGGCCATGAGGTGGCCACACCTAGGGCTGGTGCGGCCACCCCTAGGCGCGCCGCCCTATGGTGTGGGCCCCTCGAGCGGCCACCGACCTCGCCTCTTCACCTATAAAATCACCACGATGCAGAAACCCTAAACACCTGATCAGAAATCCATGAAAGAGTCTATAGCTGCCGCCATCTCCATCCCTAGACCGGGGGGATCCGAAGCCCTTCCCGGCACCCTGCTGGAGGGGAGAGATCATCCTGGAGGCCTTCTTCATCACCATTCCAGCCTCCGGAGTGATGCGTGAGTAGTTCACCCTTGGACTATGGGTCCATAGAGTAGCTAGATGGTTGGTTATTCTCCTTTGTGCTATCAGGTTTAGATCTTGTGATCTCCGTTCATGATCAAGATCATCTATTTGTAATCCTATATGTTGTGTTTGCGGGGATCCGATGGATATTGAGATACTATGTCAGATTGATTATTGATTCTATCATGTCTATGTTATTTGTGATCTTGCATGCTCTCCGTTGTTAGTCGCTATCTTGGCCAAGTAGATGCTTGCAACTCCAAGAGGAAGTAATTATGCTTGATAGTAGGTTCATGCCTATAGTAATCTGGGGAAGTGACATAAATATCTAAGGTTGTAGATGTGTTATTGCTACTAGGGAGAAAACAACAATCCTTTGTCCATGGGGCAATTGTATTGTTTACTTTACAAACTTTGCTTAATGCAATTATATGTTGCTTGTAACTTAATACTGGAAGGGGTTGGGATGATAACCCGAAGGTGGATTATTAGTCATAGATGCAGTTGGATTACGGCCTATGTATTATGTTGTAATGCCCAATCAAATCTCGTAGCAGTCAAGATGTCTAGTATATGCATTGTTATGCTTTCTCAATCTGTCAATTGCCCCGCTGTAATTTGTTCACCCAACATGCTATTTATCTTAAGGAGAAACACCTCTAGTGAACTGTGGACCCCAATCCATTCCTTTACCATTGATATACCATCTACTGTTTACCGTTTACTATTTACTTTCTACAAGCAATTACTATCTTCCACACTATACATTTAATCCTTTGTTTTCAGCAAAACCAGTGAGATTTACAACCTCACTATAAGTTGGGGCAAAGTTTTGTGGTTGTGTTATGTAGGATTCCAAGTTATTAGCAACACCTTGGAGTTGTTTCCTTACTCCTACTGGTTCGATAACCTTGGTTTCATAACTGACGGAAAATTTGCCACTGTGCTCATCATACCTTCCTCTTGGGGTTCCCAACGAGCTCTACATTTTGAGCCATCAACGACCAAGGTTGTCAAGGCCATATCAACACCATACTTGATATGCTGATGATCCCATGTTAGAGAATTTGCATGGCAATAGATCTGGCCATATTTTGAAAATAATGGAAGAGGAAGTAGTATCAAGAGTTTGGCTCAGATCAGCTGATCTCTCGAGAAGGAGGAGAACTAGAAATTTTTCATTTTAGGGTCCTTTATGCTAAATGTATGGACCTCGATGTAATTTTTGATTTTTTGAGGTCCCTGATGTAAAATGTACTCCGATCGACCGTGTAAAGTTCTAAGCTAAAAGTAAGTGGTGAAATTTAAACAAATTTAAGCTTAGTTGTCAACGAGTATGAACCATTGTTGTATTTCAAGACGAACCACCAAGGTCAAGGTCATATCTACATCATACTTTATGCTGTTGATCCCATACTCAAGAAATTTGCATACCGACAAATTTGGCCATATTTTGAAAACAATCGAAGATGAAGTAGTATGAAGAGTGTGGCTCGATCAACTACTCTCTCGAGAAGGAGCCAAACTCAACTGTTTTGCTTGCTTATTTTTAGGGTCTTTTGTGCTTAATGTATTGACCTCGATGTAATTTCCCCCTTTTCAGGGCCTTGTTGTAAAATGTACTCCCATCGACCATGTAAAATTCTAACCTAAAAGTAAGTGGTGAAATTTAAACGAATTTAAGCTTATGGTTGTCAACGAGTATGAACATTCTTTGATTTCAAGACGAACGACCACAAGGTCAAGGCCATATCTCTACATCATACTTTATTCTGATAATCGAGTATCCAAGAATTTGCATGGTGATAGATTTGGCGATATTGTGAAAACAATCGAAGATAAAGTAGTATGAAGAGTATGGCTCGATCAGCTGCTCTCTCGAGAAGGATCCAAACCTGATTGTTCTGTTTGCTCAATTTTAGGGTCCTTTGTGCTAAATGTATGGACCTGTATGCAATTTTCGCTTTTTTAGTCCTTGATGTAGAATGTACTCCATCCGACCATGTAAAATGCTAACCTAAAAGTACGTGGTGAAATTTCAATGAATTTAAGCATAGTTGTCAACGAGTACGAAAAAAATCTTGGATTTCAAGTCGAACGACCACGAGGTTAAGGCCATATCTCTACATCATACTTTATGTGATGATCCCATATTCAAAAATTTGCATGGCGATAGATTTGGCCATATTGTGAAAACAATCGAAGAGGAAGTAGTATGAAGAGTATGGCTCGACCAGCTGCTCTCTCCAGAAGGAGCCGAACCCGGCTGTTTTCTTTGCTCAATTTTAGGGTCCTTTGTGCTAAATGTATGGACCTCGATGTAATTTACCCTTGTTTAGGTCCTTTATGTAGAATGTACTTTATGCTTATGATCCCATATCCAAGAATTTGCATGCCGACAAATTTGGCCATCTTTTCAAAACAATCGAAGATATTAATAACAAAATATAATCAATTTCAATTTTCTAAGTGACAGGAATTTATTTTCTGAAAAGCAAGTAAGAAGATTTTGTCGATTAGCCGCACTCTCGAGGAGCTGTACCGGACTATTTTCAATTCCTTGTTTGGTTTTAGGGTCCTTTGTGCTAAATGTATGGACCTCGATGTAATTTTTCCTTTTTTTAGGTCCTTGATGTAAAATGTAGTCCCACCATCCGTGTAAAATTCTAACCAAAAAGTGTAAGTGGTGAAATTTAAACGAATTTAAGCTTACCTATCAACAAGTATGAACATTCTTGGATTTCAAGCCGAACGACCAAGGTCAAGGCCATATCAACATCGTACTTTATGCTGATGACCCCATATGAGAGAATTTGTATGGCAACAGATTTGGCCATATTATGAAAACAATCAAAGAGGAAGTAGTATGAAGAGTTTGGCTCAGATCATCTGATCTCTCGAGAAGGAGCCGAACCAGAAAGTTTTCCTTTTACGGTCCTTTGTGCTAAATGTAGGGACCTCCATGTAAATTTCCCCTTTTTTAGGTCTTTGATGTAAAATATGCTCCCACCGATCGTGTAAAATGCTAACCTAAAAGTAAGTGGTGAAATTTAAACGAATTTAAGCTTAGCTGTTGGGGATATGCTAAACGGGTATCACCATAGCATGTCCTTATTCCAGCTAACCCGGGTGGGCCATAGTTGGTAGCAAGGAATATGGCCTCCTTGGTGGCCTAGTTAGACGGATCCAGAAGGGAGGCCCATGCCGAATGAAGGAAGGCTACACAGGAGTCACCGACATTCTCGGAGCCTTGGAGTGCAAGACACGAAAGACTAGTTCGTATTAGTGTAGGATTCTTTACCTTGTCCGACAAGGACCTTTCCTTGTAAACCCTAGGTTCTGGTGCCTTTATAAACCGGAACCGTGGGAGCCTTTAGGACACAACCTAGATTGCTACGTACAACGTGCAACACCTTGCACATCGATCCTATCTCTCTAACTCGGCGTATCGCCATTATAGTGATTTATAGCAGGAGTAGAGTTCCGCCACCGTTGTGGGACTTAAACCTAGGTAAGTTGTGTTACCTCTTACCCGCCAACTCTCCGCCTTACCCCATGCCTCTAAACACGCATTGTGAGGACCCCTCCATGGTGTACTCGTCGGCAATACCATGACAGTTGGTGCCCATCGTGGGGCAAGAGGCGCTTCGAGCTCTACACCGGGCGAGGTCCAATATCTTCATGGGAATCGGCGATACTGTAGCCATCGGACGCGTTCTCTTCTCTGGCAATGTCCCGATCGTCCCTCCAGATGAGTTTTGGGTGCCGGCGAAGACGAACCCTATGCGCTGCTCCGTCATCCCGTTCGGAGACATCCACAGCTTCATCGGTGAAACCGACTCGGGTCCTAGCTCCCAACATGTCGGAAACTCGTCAAGCCCCGCACGGACCACCTACGGGTAGGACACATTCGTGGAAGGATCTGGGTCATACCTCTCTCTAGAGTATGGCATCTCGGGTCAGGAAAATTCAAGGCCCACCCAAACCGCCCCTGTGCAGGATATAAAGGTGGAAGGACCACACAAATCCGCTTTGCTTCCCCAAATGTTAGAGATGCGCAGGTCACACTTTGTCGGTGTCGTCACCATCTTCAATCTGGCCAGATCCGTTCAAAGGGATGGAGATCCTCCCGCGAATACCTTGCCAGATGGACGAGGGTGAGGGAAACCCTAGAGGGCGACCGTGCCGACGAGCTCGTGTACCACTTCATGGAAGGGCTTACACCCAGAACACTCCTCAGGCATACCCTCCGAAGGTGGCAGGCCGCGGGTCCTCTCACCCTTGGTGAGATGGTCACAATCATCAACGAATATGTGGACGCCAATGAGGAGGGTGAGGCCACGATCGCCATTGTAGCCGGAGGAGGAAAGAACAATAACAATGACCCACCTCTATCACCCTCCACATCCATCGTCAACAACACCGAAGCCAACTCCGACTCCATCCTTGACGCGCTATAGGCCGACATCAATATGGATGGAGGTGGCTTGGATGCTAACTCGGAGGAATACAATGCTGTTATGAGGGAGATCAAGAATGAGGAGCGTGCCGAGAAGGCCAACACATCCCACCAAGTGCTAGTCGCCATTGGGAGTGTGATGGAAAAAGACGGACAGGAACCGGGTCGTGAGAGAGTTCCACCCATGCCAACGGTCACTAGAGCAGTAGCAGCCAAGAAAGCCACCGAGCCTCTAGCTCTGGCCAAGGCCTTGCCCCCTCAGTTTATCCGCCCGCAACCGGCAGGAACTCACCACAGCTCCCAGTACTGCCAGGCAGTCAAACCAGCCGCCAATGCCACCATCAATGTCTATAGCTGGCAACCCATTGGTTACTCCCGCCGACAAGGCAATCTATGGCGCACTCCTCGTTAAGACCATTATCGTCGCCATATCCAGAGCATTATGGAGCTTGATGAGAAGCGTGCGTAATCCTAGCGGAAGCCAAGTGCATCGCAGAACAGGGCGCTAAGCTAGACGAAGATATGGCAAATGCGCATCAATCTATTAAAGCGGCAAGAGCTATGGAGGATGAATACAAACAGTTGCTGTTGAAGCACAAGTCAGAGAAAGTACCAGCTCGGGTCGTCAAAGACCCCGGCGTTTGGCGTGGGTTGGGGTATGACGGATCTAAACTGACAAAACCACCCCATACATTGATTCAGAGGGGAGGCAAGTCATGCCAACTCCCGCCCTCAACATTGACGTCACCAAGACCCTCCTGGAGCAGGACAGGTCGCCAGAAACAGTTGCTCACGTGTATGACCTCATTGCCAAGGCATGCAAGAAGTAGGAGAAGGCCACCTCGCAGAGTCTTGAGTCCAATCTGGAGCTTTTCCAGTCAACCCTGAACATCCATAGAAGGCCAAGATCTCCTTGTGATGAAGGATCTCACACAGGCTCTACGGAGCGAAGATGGAGGGAGGCGCGCAACAGGGCTGATGCCATACCCATATCCTCCTATCACGAAGAAAAGGCTCGCCCTCGTTGGTCACCACCTCCACCACCATCCCGGCGTCACGAGGAACCACACCCACGCCACCGTACAAGCATTCCACTGCCTAGGCGTCCCTAGGTTGGCATCATTATATGCGACCAGGGCCAGCATCCCTGGCATGCCGGAGAGCATAGTGGTGTTGAAGGACATAGGAGCACGTCCCACAAGGAACCGCCACGTCCGACAAGCAACCGCGACAAGCGCGAGGAGTCATAGGAGGGTCATGTCAAGAAGACTAACCTACCACCTTCACTGCCACTATTGCCACCTAGCAGCCATCATGGCGGACGACACGATGGATCCCATAGATCGCGCTGGAATTTCCCTCCCCATGACAGGAAAGGGAAGCAACCAGAGCCATACGATGCACGTTCGCGGCTGGACAAGATCCAAGAAGCTCGGGAGCTCCCATACGTTGGGCCACGTTGTTTTGGACCAGTAATACGGGCCACAACCTACCCCCAGGGTCTCCAGATAGACAAGACTACCAAGCCGTATGATGGCATTGCCAGACCAGTTACATGGTTGTAGGACTACGGCGAGGCGATTCACATTGCACGGGGAAATTCCAATGTCGCCCTCAAATACCTCCCACTTATGCTCACTGGTATCGCCTGACAATGGATTGACGACTTGCCGGAGAAATCAATATGCAATTTGTTGGACATGCATGAAGCATCCCTGCACTGTCGGAGACCTACAGCGGTGCATACAAGAAAAGGATGAAACCTCTCGTGCCTACCTCTCTCACTGTCTGGATATGAAAAATTCATGCGCAAGGGTACACGAACAAACCGCTATGGCCACCTTCATCGACGGTCTGGAAAAGGGAACTTTGCTCTAGCATACGTTGAAGCGCAAGCAAGACAACAACGAGCTCAACCTCAATGCAATGATCACCATGGCTAGCGAGTTCGCCGCTACTGATGACGATGCACGCGGATTCTTTCCGGCAATAGCAATCCCTACTCAAGCCAGGAAGAACAATAATAACAAGTAGAGGACTCCGCCTGACGAAAAGCAAATAGCTGACATGGTCTCCACTACATTCACTGGTAGCACGGAGGCGGACATCATGGACGCGGCCGGGGGGCTAGCCATGGCCAACAGAGGAGTGATTCTACACCCTCAGCGGCCCACATTCCCAAAACATACAAAGAGTACCGCGATATGCCGTGTTTCATCCACCTTGATGCAGATGGAAAAGCCACCCACACCAAACGCCAATGCAAGTTTTTCAATGATCTCACGAAGACCCTGAGTCCGGCTACAAGCAAAGTCGGAAGAACAGACCCCACAAAAAGGGAAAAGGAAAGAAGAAGGAGGAAGAATCCAAGGAATCAAGCAATATGGATGAAGACATGGAACCCAAATGCTCCGACAAGGGAGATGGTAAAGGGAAAACCCCTTCAAGAAGAAGGCTCCAATCTACCACACTTTACTTGGTACTCCCATCGTTCGGGCCCAGATAACCTCTTTGAGGATATTTATGGTTACCCTCCCTCCAGTTCCCCAGTATGTTAGGTGGTCGG